>JAIPMN010000924.1:2087-20986 GCA_020650975.1 Apostichopus californicus | reverse complement strand
GTTTGTTGGCAGAAATGTAGGACAAAGTTGCTCCATATTTCTTGAATCCACTGAATGGGTTTTATTACTAGCCAAACATACAAGGAGACACACTAGTGGTCTTTCAAGTCCAGACACTCCATCCATGTTAGTGATGCTAACACCACTAACATGTTAGTGATGCTAACATCACTAACATGTTAGTGATGTTAGTGATGCCAAACATACAAGGACACACATTAGTGTTTGTTCAAGTCCAGACACTCCATCCATGTTAGTGATGCTAACATCACTAACATGTTAGTGATGTTAGTGATGCCAAACATACAAGGAGACACACTAGTGGTCTTTCAAGTCCAGACACTCCATCCATGTTAGTGATGCTAACATCACTAACATGTTAGTGATAATAGTGATGCCAAACATACAAGGAGACACACTAGTGGTTTGTTCAAGTCCAGACACTCCATCCATGTTAGTGATGATACAGTACCTCAAGTGTATTTTGTAGTTTCTCTACTGGAGGGAAGTTCAATATCAGTTATCACACAAGCAGTGACTTAAGCAGCAGAGACTAACTGCAAGACACTGTTACAGTGAAAAGCCATATTTATAAGCAGATGAGGATTAAAACTCACCAATTGATCGGCAGAATAGCTGCAGCATACATCAAGTACGTCCTGGGGGAGAGTGGCGAATGCCCTCTGACACCAACTTCTAGAGAGATATTTATGAATCCACCTAGAAAGGAGAGTGAACATACTATGATTATGTGGCCAAACTGGCAAAATGCTAAAAATAAAAATATATTGCTTGAACAACAAGAAAACAATAGATTCTATTGTAGTCTGTGAATGTTTCTCTCATCCTATTTCACTCTCCTTACTAGGTGGATTCATAAATACACCTAGTTAGGAGAGTCAACTTACTATGATGATGTGGCCAAACTAGCAAAAAGCTAGAATTAAATATATTTCGCTTGAACAACAAGAAAACAATAGATTCCATTGTAGTATGTGAATGTTTCTCTCATTCCTATTTCACCTGAAGCCAGGTACTAATGATTTTAAGTTCAAAAGTCCATTGTCTTCTTACACACTCACGGTGATGACGGGTAAGGGAAAACCTAGCTTTACCTCAGGCAAGACTCCTTCAGGGCTGCATAGTTATGTTCATGTGAGAATACCAGACAATCTGGAACCGTGGCCAGACAGCTTTTGCAGGGCTGAGTAGAAGAAGAGCGAAACAAGAATACTTCATTGGTAAAATAATTCACAACAAAATAATAGCAGGGATAACCAATACACCCTAAGAAAAATACATCATATATGTATTAAAGTGCAGGCAGACACAGCCTCATGCTATATTTGTGAGATGTAGGCTACAAATGGTACTTCAAAATCAAGGGAATTTTTCACAAATCGGTTACCGCTCCGACCAAACTCACCTTATGAAAAAAATGACAGTACTCTTGTTGCAGATGAAAGACTATGGAATCTCTTAGAGATGGTAACTCCCACATGTCAGCATGTTGCGCTAGCTCTCTGCAACATAATCAATAGAATTCAAGTCAACATTACAAGATTTTTAATACCGAATATACAGTATTAAAACACACATGAAACAAACAATAATAAAGAAAACTCCTATCCTAAAGCAACTGTGATGCTTCAATCGTAGACTAAACAAAAACACACGATTAAAAGACTATTTAATCAAGTTAATACTCGCTGATAAAATACGCTGAACAAAAATGCTTCTCCATTGCAGAATTACACGGTTATATAAATACAAGGGGAGTTGTCTTATTGGTATATAAATTACAAGCAGAAAGACATTGATCCAAAGATGACAAGCCTTTATTAAATGGGTGGTGCTTTCAGGAGAATGTCATGGTTGAAAATGAAGCTAACAGTTTTAGGTAAAAGTTCAAATTCCTAAAAGCAAGAACAAGATACAAGAACACATTTGTCACTAATGAGTACATACCAACTTAAGAGAAAAGGTTTGAAATAGCAAGAAAAACCTTTTTGGTTTTTGCATTTTGTGAGAAATCAGAAGATATGACATTTTGATTTGAATCTTTAAGATGTTGAGAGGACTATCAGGTCTCTTCTTTCCATTGAACAAACCAATTTACCATCCAACATGTTATGTTATGTTATGTTCTAATATGTTATGTTATGTTATGTTCTAATATGTTATGTTATGTTATGTTCTAATATGTTATGTTATGTTCTAATATGTTATGTTATGTTATGTTCTAATATGTTATGTTATGTTATGTTATGTTCTAATATGTTATGTTATGTTATGGTATGTTATGTTATGTTCTAATATGTTATGTTATTTATAAGGGTGTGACCTAACGGTTATTTCGCTAACCGTTTAACCGGATCGCCGCCAGTCCGGTTAACCGTTTAACCGCCGTTTCCCGATCGCGGCTTTTGCGACGCACCGTCACTCAACAGTAGTATTAATGAAAATAGGACATTATGAATACAATATTTAAGGGTTTTTTTTCCAACAGGTAGCAATTCAGGCAACAAGACGACGATCAATGTATGTTAATTACTAATTACGCCCAATAATATTGCGAACATTTCGTGTAATAATTGCTGAAAAGAATAACACACATGATCAGTACTCGTGGTCTTCAGAAGTTTAGATCACTGAATTTATATAACTCGGCCTTCGGCAACATCGTAACTTTTGAAAAAAACAATATATTTGTCTATCTATCACAAGATTTTATTTTTGAACTATTTATCGTGACGGTAAAAAGCTAATATCGCGCGCAATACAGGCACAGTATAATACTATGTGTGAAAAAAATGGCTGTACACGTGCGGACCTGAGAGAGCAAACTGGCCTTGTGTTGTTAATGTTATTACGGTACTTTCTAGAACGACCATTTGCGTCTTTTAGGGTCAACATACTTTCACACGGGATTTCACCATGCCATTGATCGATGTACATGTACGAGTGATATATGTCGCAAATATAAACTGAGAAAACGAATTGACGACACTATCATGAGTTCATGACTATTGGCCTACTACTATAATTATGTTGAACACATTATTCATGCCAGTGCATTTGCGGCCGGTTAAACGGTTAACCGTTTAAACGGTCACACCCTTAGTTATTTATGTACATAGGTAAATAGAGTCTGACTTACATAATATTACAGCTGACAGGAAGAGCAGCACAGCTCCCGTAGAGATGATCCAGGATAACCATTAATGATTCATGAGATATCCTATCAAAAGATCAAACAAAACTAAAAACAATTACTATATTACCATAATCACAAACTAACAGCCACAAAATCTCTCCTTCGCGATGAACTGTAATATGTCATGTTTTCCCTTGATATTCCACAATGTCTTAGAGGTGTATTTTTACGTTGGGTTATAACTTTGTGCGGCTTTGACCAAGCTATGTAGTCACACATAACAGGATGATACCAATCTAGCTGAGATCCATGTTGATGTAAAACCCATTAAGCTGCTCCTAATCAGCCAATTTATACCCCATTTAGTGCAATTCAGAAAAGTTTGAGCACTGTAATGCTTTATCATTCATTGTTAAATATTTTAATTTCTTTTATTAAAATAATCTTTCAGAAACAGATTTTTGTGTTTCCAGTTTATTTTAACCTTCCTATATATACTTGAGAATTAAAAATAACACAAACTCATCTTTGTTAATTCAACAGACTGCAGCTGAAAGGAAACTGTTACTATAATGCTATATAGCAAACTTATGGTCAGAATTTCAGGTTCTTATCAATTGACTTGTAATTCTAAAACCTGTCATATGATCAGGGTTTTTGGATTGAAGAATGATGTTAACCTGTAATGAAGTTGACCTGTAATGAGGTTGACCTGTAATGAGGTTGACCTGTAATTAGGTTGACCAATATTGTACCAATATGCTGCTATTTTGTGTATGTAGGACTGGTAAACCAAAGATGCAATGAAAGCATTACAGGTCAACCTCATTACAGGTCAACCTAATTACAGGTCAACCTCATTGCAGGTTAACATCATTACAGGTTAACAGGTTGAAATCATTAAAGTTTGGCACATTATAGGTTCACATCATTACAGTTTAACATTACAGGTTTACATCATAACAGGTTAACTGGTCGACATCAGTGCAAGTTGACATCATTACAGGTTGACACCATGACAGGTCAACATCATTACAGGTCAACATCATTACAGGTTAACATCATAATAGATTAACATTATTACAGGTTAACATCTTTGAGGTTGTTTGGATCTAAATCAAACTAAAAGAGTTTGTGGTTGAGCTTGAATGGTTTGGCAGGGGTGGGGTGGGGTCAGGGAAGGAATAATCAGGATCAAGCCATGTCATTCTGATCTTAACAAGTTTCCAACATTCAGAGTTATGATTTGCTTCTGATTGAATGAAAATCCAACCTACCATAAGCATAAGTCTTAAATTGTAATTTGTCTACAAACACACATTCGTAAACAGTCAAACTATAACTGAAATCCAGAAAGACAAAAGTGTAATTATTATAAAGTGCTGCATGCAGATGGTAGCAATTTCTGGTACTTACCCTGGAAATCTGATAGTATTAGCACTGCTCTCCCTCCAACTGCCAGTAAGCATTGCTTCAAAGAATCTGCTTCGACTGGCGAGTACAAATCTGAAAGATGAGTGATTTCAATGAAACATCAGGATTTTTTTTTTTTTTAACCAATATGCAAAGGGTCATTTTGAGACCAAAGAACATTGCCTATACAATCACCCTTGTCAGTGTAATTCAGAAAATTTCAGAGTAAAGAAATTGAAATTCACAATCCATGAAGTTGATGCATATATGAATTATGTTATCAAGCATATTATTCTCAGAAAAATATAAAACTTAAAATTAAAGGGATATTCCTTTAGCTGAAGTTAGTTTTTTGGCAAAAATTGCTTGAGAAATTTGAATACAGTACTTATTTAATGAAGAATAGACACAATGAAGTTTATTGCACAAATACAAAACAATACCTCACAACTAACATGTACCTGTGTTGCATTGCAGACCATTTTGTAAGTTGCACCATTAAATATATATATATGGCTATTAAAAGTATGATGTGAATGTATCAAGCTCAAACATATTAATGTGCACATTACAAAGCATATTAATTTGGATTTGTAGGATTCCGTATAACCAGCAGTCATTTCTTGGCTTTAATGTTTAATGTGACATACATGTCAAAAACTGATTCATCTATAGATATGTGCAAGCTAGAATGTTTACCCTTCAAAAAAATATATCAATCAATGGTTTGGGAGACAGGAAGGGAAGGAGGGAAGGTTATTCATTAGGTAAAAAGGGTCTACGATCAAAATATCAATCTGAGTGGAAGCAATCACAAATTCATAAAAGTTGAAATATATAACCGATTATAATCACCTATGGGCTGGTATACACTGTTCATCGTCTAGTTCAAGCTGCACGTCATGGTCTTCCCCTTTACGGAGCATTTCATGAATCTCGTTTGCAAATTCAGCGTCTATTGTCCTCTGACCTTTAGCCTCTTTTGGTCGAACAGGTTCACTGACAGTTACCGTAGCAACACCGTTCTCAACCTACAAACAAAAAATCATGAAACATTCTTCCAAACAAATCGATTCATTTTATCAGTTAAACAGTCTTTTTTTTTTAAATGTAATTTACAAATTGCTATAACAATGTCAAATATTCAAATTCATGTCTTCATTGCTTAATAAAATTAATCACTGAGATGCCAACGTTATCTTAGCATGCAACATCATATAAAATATTTAATAGACCTAGGTTTATCTGCTGTTGACTTGTGTGTTTGATCCCTATGCTAAAACTGTCACTGAGATGCCAATGTTACCCTAGCAGGCAACATCATATAAAATATTTAATAGACCTAGGTTTATCTGCTGTTGACTTGTGTGTTTGATCCCTATGCTAAAACTGTCACTGAGATGCATATGTTACCCTAGCAGGCAACATCATATAAATATTTAATAGACCTAGGTTTATCTGCTGTTGACTTGTGTGTTTGATCCCTATGCTAAAACTGTCACTGAGATGCATATGTTACCCTAGCAGGCAACATCATATAAAATATTTTATAGACCTAGGTTTATCTGCTGTTGACTTGTGTGTTTGATCCCTATGCTAAAACTGTCACTGAGATGCCAATGTTACCCTAGCAGGCAACATCATATAAATATTTAATAGACATAGGTTTATCTGCTGTTGACTTGTGTTTGATCCCTATGCTAAAACTGTCACTGAGATGCCAATGTTACCCTAGCAGGCAACATCATATAAATATTTAATAGACCTAGGTTTATCTGCTGTTGACTCTTGTGTGTTAGATCCCTATGCTAAAACTGTCACTGAACTGAGATGCCAATGTTACCCTAGCAGGCAACATCATATAAATATTTAATAGACCTAGGTTTATCTGCTGTTGACTCTTGTGTTTGATCCCTATGCTAAAACTGTCACTGAGTTGCCAATGTAACCCTAGCAGGCAACATCATATAAATATTTTATAGACCTATGTTTATCAGCTGTTGACTCTTGTGTGTTTGATCCCTATGCTAAAACTGTCACTGAGATGCCAATGTTACCCTAGCAGGCAACATCATATAAATATTTAAAAGACCTAGGTTTATCTGCTGTTGACTTTAGTGTTTGACTCCCTATGCTAAAACTGTCACTGAGATGCCAATGATACACTAGCATGCAACATCATATAAATATTTAATAGACCTAGGTTTATCTGCTGATGACTCTTGTGTGTTTGATCCCTATGCTAAAACTGTCACTGAGATGCCAATGTTACCCTAGCAGGCAACATCATATAAATTTTTAATAGACCTAGGTTTATCTGCTGTTGACTCTTGTGTTTGATCCCTATGCTAAAACTGTTGATATTTCTGCACATGATTTGCTATCAAAATTTTCCAAAGAATTGTCAGAATGAAGAACAATTTTGTTCCGGAGACAAGCTACCTCTTCCATTGTTGATGAGCTACTCGTCTCTTTCTCTTCTTCTTTGGAATCAGTCGGACTGATCCTCTTCCATTTGTCCAGAAGCAAATCTGACGAACATGAGTAAACTGATCTACAAGAGAGATAAAAACAAGTACCAATGAAAGAAAGAAAAGGTAAGAAAAGAGATGAGAAGGAAGAATGAAGACATTGTGGAACTGACGATGAGATATCAAACATCTTCATTATGTTAATTGTAAAATATCATGAAGTAATATAATCTCAAATAAATATCTGCCAAAGCAGTTCTGGAATATTGGGACAGAAAGAATGGATTGGAAAATTTTCCATGAGACTGTAAAAGCACAGCATTCAGCAAATTTCAAATGAATTATGAGATACAGGAGTTTTTCACATCCAGAAAGCTATATGTTCAAGCACTGCAAAGACATTACTTAGTTTGGTTAACCTAACACATGTGAGATCTCATTGTTCCACAAGAACATATAACACCTATTGCACCTTGCTCTCATCTCAGTAGAGTCCTTCACCTTACGGTAACCCTGACAGAATGCAAAGCTTGTGCAAAGGCAGGGAACAACCATGTAAGGAGAGGTATGGACCCCAACACTTCTCCCCCCCCCCCACCTCCCACTGCCTTGATCAAAGTAAAATAGCCCTTTCGTTGGTATAAAAAGGTATGACCATTTGCAATAATCAACTCCACACATATCACTTGAACTTCTATCCATTTCCCAACTCAAAAATAACTTTTGCATCAAGAAACTGTGTAAGGATACTACAGCACCCAACTGCACATACCACTACACCTACATCATACCACTTAGAAAGAATTCTGCCACAATCCAAGATGTCCCCATGACTCTGTACACATGATACCTTTGGGTTTTCTTCGTTGTGGTAAATTAGAGTGACAAGCTTTAGAAAAAAATGAATGATTGTCAATTCTTACTTGACCAGATCCTGAATATCTTCTACATCGGTTCCAATGTCTTCTATTTTAATCGATAAAGTTCCTTCTTGTTTTGAACAGCCACATGACTCACACCTTTCCCATAAAGGAGGAATTCTTTTCTTCAAGAGGGCAGCGTGACATTCTACCACACAGGAAGGATTATTTGATGTGCTGTCTGATGCAGATGTCACAAATTGCACGTCAGTGAGGATGCCATCTTTGAAAGATCTGTTCATTGAAGAAATGATAGAACTTTTATTAAAACAACATTTACTGTATGTGCAACATAGTGTGCAGAATTGTCATCAAAATACTGTTAACTGATCAAAATGTAAGTTAAATAATTTAATTATTCATTCCCCTGTCTTCAAGAAAGGCAAAAACTAATTCTAAAAAGCATCAGTGGAAATTATTACGACCAAATACACTCTTGAAGTACTTGACCTAATATTAAGCTAAGTAAATATTTCAGGATTTTAAAACACTTTTTAAAACAATGCAGTTTATAATTAAACTGTATTTTGCATTATACAGTAACTCTACATCAGCCATCCAATACCCACAAGCAAATAGATTTAAAAAAATTACACCCATCAGTCTGTAAACTAATTAAATGCATCTTTGAGATTTATTCATGATCAGCAACTAATTCCATCAAAATTTTTATTTTTGGTGATTTGGAACTGTGGTCTTGTTTCACGTTTCCAGATACGATTGTGGTGGACAAAAAAACAATTTACATTTATGGTACATCTTAATGTTTCCTTAACGTATTAATTAATAGCTTACCTCTCAATGTCGCTTAAAAACGTCTGCAACTGCTTTTCATGAAATTTCACTTTTTCTTTAGACACCCTTGCCATGTACGATGCACTTTGCAAGGGGTTTGGGACGTTCCCTCTAGCACCTTGCTTTGCCATTGATTGTTCTTGTGGTAACCTCGAGGGACATATCCTTATCTATTTGTCTGTGTCCAACACTTGTCATTCCTGAATGAAAATCAAGTATGTGTTACAAATTGCTGATCTGGTTCACATGGTATTTTACAGGTACAGTATGGATAGGTTATTTGTCAAACAAAAGGCCTGTGAATTTGTCTGAGACTATCATCTGTGCTCTCCCCCCCCCCCCACACACCTACCTCCCTGCCCACATGATCCATGAAACAATCATTAATGCTAGTCAGTCTCACAACCAAGGCTCCATGTAATGCAAGACATCTTGAAGACCTGAAGCCCTTAATGTTGATAAAAAACAACACCCCCCCCCCCAAAAAAAAGGCCCAGGTTTGTAGAATGAATGACAAATAAGACTCAGGCATTCACATACACTATCAAACAATTATAGCTGTAGCTTGTTGTTCTGGTAGGTACACCACTATTACAACTACCATACTTCTGATACCGCAAGAACTACTAGACATACATACAGCTCTCGAATCCCAGTAGACCTAGACCTACAAGAAGTAGAGCTTAAGTTTGCCTACTGTACAGTACAGTTCATAAATCATACAGGATTTACTATTTTGCATCATCATAATTTTATGAAGATTCAGTAGAAATAACTTACATATTTGACTAGAATATGTAATTTGACAAGCCTCTTAATGGAATGCAGCCTGGGCTTAGTGCTATATGAGTCAGAGAGTGAAGTACAGCCTGATAATTACTGTACCAGCAGCTTTTATTACTATTGATGGAGCTACTGGTAGGTTGCCCGAGGTCATGTCAAGTCAAACTTCATGAAGAAAATTACAGTGGTCGAATAATCTTGTGTATATAGTTCCTGCAAGCCCTGAAGGCAGCCTGGCATGTTAGCTACTCACAGGCACTCATAGACTATGGCCTGTCCAAACTTACACTGTTACAGTAGACCTTACATTAGGTTGGTTTAATTAAAAACTGTAACTGTTCGTGTTACTGTTAGGCCTAGCCTTGTGTAACTTAGTGTAGCTAGTCTGTATGCTACTGAGTAGTAGAAGTAGTGGTAGCAGTATGGCAAAATTAACAGTGAGTAATGAAACATGACTTACGATTATGTTTAACTTTCTTGATATTTTGAAATACGTACAAGAACACAAACTTCAGCAAATCGGCAAGCAGGCCTATTATTGCTAGGTGTTACATAAGTACTTATTATATGGCCTAAGTAAGAATCAGCCAGTCTCTTGTTCTTTTGTTTTGTACCTTGTGTGTAAATACTGCAAGGAGTCAGTTTCGCGAAAAGTTATTAGAACGTTACCATAATGAAAAGAAAAAATATCCAGATCTAAGGTATTCCTCAAAATGATCACGCATGCGTGATGGCGACCCATAGGAAACGCTCCTTGGTCACAGTACCACAGCTAAAGGGTTTGCATTCATTTTGTACAATTTTCACATTTCATACCAAATTTTCCACTTCTTATCTTAAATGTTCCACTATTTTATCCCAGAACATCGACTTTTCTTGAAATTTTGTATCAGTTATATCGGAATTTCGACGTTGTATGTGAAACTTCGCCGGCGGGATCATATTTATCTCTAAATATTGAATTTCAATCTTGCAATATCGACTTTGTTATCGAAATTTTAACTATTTATGAAGAAGTCCCGACATAAATTGGGCAAAACGCGGCTCGCGGGCACGTTTTCTGTGAGGAGTCCCTATACCAGAAGGCTAGAGCATTGTTAATGCGTATGCGAAATGCAGTGTCCCTTGGCCTTTACTTAGAGTAGTGTATACTACAGTTTCGGCTGCGATTTTCCCCCAAATAACAGGTTTGCAATTACGGAGTTTTTCGCCAATCATATTGCTCTTGACGTCAGCATCAATAATAATTTCGCTTAGAAGTTGGAAGACATACACTGTCAGAAGAATGGTAAGGTCCGCTGGTCTTAAAGGCATTGAAGACTTGCCGCCCCAAACCGCTTGCCGCGCTCTGAAAAAGTTAACTTTCCGTTGCTTGTAAGTGAAGTTTTCTTCTTGTCGCTTCAAAATGCATACAATAATAAAACGTGATACCTTGTTATCTTTTATCTATAGACCTGAGATGTCCATCGCTGCTATGTAAAAACCGTAGGGCCTACACATAGGACGGGTATATCTTCGTTGCAACGAATGGATATTGGTAACCTCGAAGTGAAGGTTTCTATATGGTGATTACGTCACATTTCCGACCAATAATGAGTGACTATTTACACATAATTGCATATCTGTTTGGAAAAAAATGCTTGTCTCGGCTACGGTACAAGGGTGTCTAAGGATCCTTAGACACCATTGCACCGTATTAAAACACACATTCACACACAAGTAGACTAAATTCAAGTTGTATGAATCATTCAGTTACGAAGCTGATAGGAAATGCCATTATAACTCATCAAATGACATTAGGCCCGCCGTACATTACTAACGTACTAAGTGCAGTAACGAATAATGAACTTTGGCTGAACCCCTATCCAAACTATTTTCGTTGTCGGTAATCAAGCTGACTGGCGTAAAATAAATTTCATGGTAACTTTTCTTCCCCAAATACTAAAAAAAAGGCCAATGTACGCACTGATCCGTTACAACCGAGCGCCCTCCCCCATGACCAGCTACCAACCTCCTCCCCCTCCCTTCTACCCCCCCCCCCCTTACCTCCTTCGTGCCTGTCTCGTAAGCCTATGTATATGTCACATATTGAACTGTATACTTAACAAGTCGGGGATTCTTTGCCATGATTGGCCGCAATTAGACGAACTTATTCCGGTGCTCATGTTTGCAGGATATGCTGTCTAATGACTAAGGGACATCACAGTACAACCCTAGTACATCATGATGAATTTCTGTGACGTGCATTCAATAACGAAAACTTCCTGCATGCGAAATGTTCTTCCAACCGCGTGTCAAATATTTTAAAGGAACTAAACAACGTCACGACTATCACTAGAAATGGTCAAGTGGCCACAAAATATTTTTATACTTTTAAACAAACAATGTATTCATTTTTCCCAGTTTCTGAAATATCCATGTGCCTAGTGCCGTATGCATAGGCTTATTTTTGTTGCTATCCACTCTTGTGTGTTCACACGTAGCCTATACTATACGGTGAACTGTGTAGGACCAGGGAGTTGTTATGAAACAACTCCCTGGTAGGATAACTACTCCCTGGTATGACAATATCCACTGCATTTTGCTCCTATCATGCTACATTTATGTATGGTTTACTTCGTAGTCCCTTTAATATTTTTTATACTTGACGAACAATTCGGGAGCTACTTAATTAAGTTGATTTGTGTAGTAACTTTGCTAGCGGAAGGAGGCCAGACAAATACTTGGTTCTCTTCCACCCAATGCTTGTTAGTCCTTCGCCAAGTTGTGAAATAAGGAGGCTGTAAAATTATTATTTACATTCCTGCATTTGTTTCCTTACGATTGGATTTGTACTCTTCAAACAGCCATGAAGGTGTAACACCATGGGATGTGGGAACAGGTAGCAGTACACAGAGCCAAAGTGCATTCTTTACATCAGTGCTAATTGAGTAGACGTTTAGTTTCTCATGACCACATTTAAATCATGTTATTGTATGGTAACTTACACTGAGGCATGAGGGAGAGGGAAGGGGGGGGGGGTGGGAGGGTAATCCAATAACTGGCACAAGCGAACCACAAAACACACTCTGAGCGTTGCGATTGCACAGTACCAAATTTTGAAAACAATAATCAAAGACAAGCAACCAAAGATATCCATAGTTAAGCTTTTACTTTAATCCATCTTTTCAAAGCAAACTTTCCAAATGTAATCATTTGCTATATTTACATGTCTTGTTCTTTAACTCACCGTTGTAACATAATTTACTATACTGTTTGTCCAAACGTAAATTCTATGCTCTTCATGGTTTAGTCAGAAGCATACTGAATACTGTGTATCTACACTATAAAGACAATACACCAGCACATGAAAGAGAGACAAAATAACTATAACTCCTGATTGGAAGTCATTGACAAATTGTAAACTAAAATAGGGACAACATACAACTCCCCCCCCCCCATCCAACAACCCTACTCACTCCCCCATCCTTCCACCCTGAAGAAGTGCAACATGGGAGTCAATGTGCATTTCATAATGGACAATCCCAACACCAAAGTTGGGAAGGCCTTAGTATGCCCATGGGGTGGTGAATACATGGACAAGTGATGGTTGACATGCTGCACAACTCCTTGTAAAAGTAACTTCTTGGAGGGGGGAGTGGGGTATGTTGCTTGTTATATTCACTGACCAGCAAATACACTTACCACTGATTTCTTCAGTCCCTTTCCCCCTCCCCCTCCCCCACCCACCTTACCCATAACACAGAAGGGTCACTATGACACCATCAATACTACTCTTCTACATTTACACAAGAACGCAACACAACCACATCTATAACAGTAAAACATTTTGTAAAAGACATAAAGCAAGCTGCACAGAGCACCAGTTAAGTAAATATAATCCCACTTAATCACAGTTCCTCTATACTGTACTGAAAGTAATCACTTCTATAAAGAAACACAAATGAGGCAGACTTTATGGTATACTTAAATTACCTGTGAGTAATTCATTTCACCCCCTGCACTCCCCCCCCCCCCTTTCCCCTATAATATTTTTGTTTTCTCCTACAGCTTGGCATCATCCACAACATGAGGTAATAGAAGGCTTTCATGCTAGGATAAGCATATACAAGATAAGAGGCCAATGTTACTGGCCACTTTTCACTGCCAAAGGTTAATCTAACAACATTCATCTGTCTCACAGTAAGATTCTCTCTTGGAAGTGGTTTATTTACAATCCAATCTTGCCCAACAGAGACTTGCCTATGACTCACTTAAGATACTTTCATAAGTCATTTCCCTTGATCTCTTTGGAATGATAAAATAACATGGTAAATACGTTAAGCCGTAGACAGGTACCTTCCAACAGTCACCTGTTTTGCCTTCAAATGTTAGCTTACTAACACTGCAAAAGATATATCAATTCCGCAAGGCCCTTTGATCTTCCAACGTGGCCCGGTTACTTCATTGGTTCAAATGAAACTAACAACTGTTTCTGTAAACAATAACGCTCTGAAGGTGGCAAAAGTGATGGCTTAAAATCTTGATCCACGGTGACCATTTTTGGTATTTTGCTGTCAAACTTATTCAATTTGAAACTTGAATTGGCACCAGATTTCATTTGTCTTAAGACGTTGTTACATGTAGTGCCCATCACTTGGTGGGGGGGGGGGGGTGATGCGAGGTAAGAGTAACAAAAAGCATCTGAATACTTTGGTTATATGTTAACAAGCTACATCGTTTGGGGCATTTCAGGCTATTCCTTCGTACAGTACATGCCACAGCAAAGGTAACCGTACCATGTTTGGCAGGATTTATGGATATGCATACATTAGATGAATCAAATTACAATAGCATTTGTTAAAATCTGAGACAATACAGGCTTTATTTTCTTGACAGCCTGTAAAATACACTGAATACAACAAGAGCTTGATGTGTTGTCAACTACAAAGTAACGCTAAAGTACTTCTGTTCCGGTACAAAAGAAAGAGCTACTATCCTCCAAATAAAGTCAAGACAAATTGCATTGCATTGTTTAGTCCAATGAATTTAACACACTTAAGCAGACTTACTGATTTTACTCAATAATGTGAAAACCCTGTGAAAATCTTCCTCTACATATTTTGGTTAAGCTTAAACAAAATAGATTGATGACACTAAATGTGTAACACATCACTGCAAACTACAAGAATGTTATTAAGAGATGCAAATTAGAAATAACAACTTTTTTCTTCACAGTTAGTGTTAATAATGGTAGGTATGTGTAGTTCCACAATGACATGTACGACTTATATTCCGGTAAACATCTTTGGTAAAGACAAGCACTTCCTTCTTTCCACTGTCGATTAACAATAGATTGAGATGTACACAGTGACACAGGGAGTGTCGTTTCTATTTGTATCTTCTTCTTTTTTTGAGCATAACAGACACCAATTTGTCAAGTCATGCCATGTTCCATTGGTAGTCTGAGAATGGCACATACATTTTGGTAAAAAATGCATCCCCAGCAGTTCTGACATCAATTTACGTAGAAGAGCAACACGGTGTAATCCGTTAAGTCACAGCAAACTGCCGTAGGGAAGTCAAACTGCTACTGAACAAAAACAATTTAGTATTCAAGTTAATGCAT
Organism: Apostichopus californicus; assembly: GCA_020650975.1. Lineage (NCBI taxonomy): Eukaryota > Metazoa > Echinodermata > Holothuroidea > Aspidochirotida > Stichopodidae > Apostichopus > Apostichopus californicus. Next base: position 5,839 of record JAIPMN010000924.1, on the reverse strand, counting down.
TACTCTGCTAGGAATTCAAGAGTTTTTAACTCTTTAGACATTTCTTTTGGGAGGTGTGTCAAAGTATCTGTACTGTTCAGAGACACATAATAGCAGTGTTTGGTATAAATTTGTGGATTCACTTCATTTTACGATATCGTCTCGCAAGTGGAGGTGGAATTTGGCCTGTCATTCTTGTCTCTGGCTTCAGCAGGCTGGAACTTTCCTTGACTACCAGACACGATTTTGGAAGTCACATACAACGGGCCACTCAACACAACTCCAGTATCAGACTGCACTTACCCAGAATTTGTAGAAACTTACTCAAAGATGCAAAGAACAGAGCAAGTAATCCTATGAGACTGCCGCCATACTGAACAATTGTTCTGACAGTAGTGATATCTATGTATCATGCAGTACTTCTGCATTGAACATAAATCTACAGAGAGGGGATTCCTGGTTAGACTAACTTCACTAACGAGATATTTATATACACTGAATATATATATATATATATTATATATATATGGCTTTTAGAAACCACATCTTTCTTAAGTTTAGGAAATAGACATGTTTCTGGTGTCATTCTGTTGTTGGAAGTTTCCCCACAAGAAGAAAGTATACTAAAATAATGTAAAAATAACTTGTCTTGCTGCTGTACAAAACTCAATCTTGTTAATTGCCGTTGTCGTCGTCGTCTTCTTACACTGCCAACTTACTCACTTCGGACGAGACTTTACGATGTGGCATGGAAGCTGGGGTGGGATGGGCTTGTCCGGTTGCACCTGTTTGCACAAGAGGAGGTTTGCCGTTGCCTCTCCGGCCTGGTTGGAGGTTTCCAGTCTGCTTGGCCATCTGGTAATCTCCTGAATCAAAGTATTTCTGCAAAATAAAGGGAACTGGATTGTTAAAATCTGTGCAGAGTGACCAACATGGGTGCCAAAATCCAGGATAAAAGCAAAGGGGCTAGTTACTCATCTTGTACTCATTGTCAAACCTGGTAGTGATATACTGTACAGTAGGTAGGCTTTGAACATACTGTACACACGTGAAGGACTTTTCCGATTCTTAATTTAAGCACACGAAACAATGCCACTTAGGCAACTAAGTAAGAGTGCAATAGGCTTTGAAATCTCTGCAGTCCATTTACACTCAATACAAAGGTCTAATGGGAAAACCTCTGCTGTGCATTTTGGATAATTGTGTAGTGCAAAAAATAAAAACCACAAAAGTACTAAAAACAAATAAACTAAAAATAAATAAAACAATAAAAATAAACATTTAAAGTAATTCTATTCAATGATATGCAATCAAATGTACACAGATCTGCAATAAGTGTAAATGGTTATCTACTGATCTGCTTATATGCTTAGACAGTGTGGATAAAGTCAGGCATTACTTATGTTATTACAATCAATATTAACACATTATAACATAGTGCAAGCTACTGTATTCTCTACCATACTAACTAATAAATACAATACTTTGCAATAAGTTAAGCGTCTGTAAATTTTAGACTCACCACTTTGTTTAATTTCTTTCTGAGAAAGTCTGATCCACCTGGCTTGCCAACATTTCCAAACTTCTTCTTCAAATTAGCCAATTTTTCAGCTTCCAGAGCTTGTGGTGTTTTCTAGCAGAGTTAATAAGAATATTTTTTGGTAAATATGGAAAAGAATAAATGTCTTCCAAGATCATGAAGAGTGCAATGAATAATGAGAAAGTCAATGGGGACAGAAGCTGGGCAAGAAGACCAAACCACAATTCTCCAACCTTAACCACTCTAGATATCATATCACCTCTATTGCCTAATGCAGAATCACAAATGTAAAGAAGAAAATTACATTGTTACAATAGCTAAATACTCAGAATTTTCTAGAAGTGCTGTGCATGACCCACAAAAAGAATTTTGTGGTCCAACTTAAATTAGGGAAGGGGTTAGATAATCTTTTTTCATTAAACCTAAGTTTTCAGTCCATTTTTTTCCGTAGTTGTCAGTCAGTCATGGTGGGTGTCCTACTTTTTATTCGAAACATCAGGTTACTCAATTCAAAACATCGGGTAACATTATGTTACTCAATTTACAGAGCAGAAACGGAATGCAATGTGAAACTGAATACCTAAAAGGAAAACACAATTAACAACTTCAAAAGAGAATCATTTCATTACAGTCAAACAGTGTGTAGTGACAGTAAAATTGTTCTTGTTGATTTGTTCTTCAATTATAAGTTATATTACTGCACACATTGACTCTCTAACAGCAGTTGCTATACACTAGATCACAAGCTACTTTTCCGTTTTGGCTCCCTAGCATGGATAACTGCAAAAATGCAATACAAAGGAAAGAATGGAAAAAAGAAAAGACATCGCTTTATAGTAGCCAGCTTGCTTACATTGAACATTCATGATCACCAACCTTAAAAAAAAATCAGATAACAAAGCAGGTTCTTTTTTACAGATGCACAACAAAGTGTTTTTTTTTTTCAATTTTTATTATAGTTCCATCAAGTGCTGGGTACGAATGTTCCTAATTAGCAAGCAGGCCTAGGTTTTATGATGATGTGAAAATCCCGTACCTCTGTACTTTCTGCTTTCAAAGATTCTTCTTCCTTTATACTTGTTTGAACATCTGCTGCGAGCTTCTCACCTTCCTTCGCTGGTATGTCAGACATCTTGTGAATTTGGTGTGTCAAAATCGGTAGGACAGAGAGAAGTGTATTGTGACAACAATATCACTTCAAGGTTACAGCACTTCAATAGTTGTCAGTAAATAACAGAATCAAATCTTCACACTTCAATGGCCAATTGACGTGGAATGAGAGTTATATCTGAAAAGCCACTGCAATGTAACCGTATTGTTATGAACAAAATGTCCAACCCAATCCCAACATCCACAAGTTAATAATGCAAGCTTATGAACATATGATATAGCCAAATTATTAAGAGGAAAATGAGATTTCCCTCAACCCAAGACCTTTCCAGAACCTTATAACAACAAAATATCTGCCTACAAAAGTTTTCAATTCAAACCAACTATTCTACGACGTGTCACTGTATTAATAACGTTACTTTCACTAACACAGTTAGGTTACCTATGTGTATGGCTAGTATGTGGGAAATGCAACTGTAGTGTAGGCCTTTTACTTGAATAGGCCTAAGCTTACGATGGTATTTACACAACACGATAGGCGATGATCACTAGGCGCTCAGTACACCACTTTCAGTAGTACTGTAAGTGTAAGTAAGGCTAGCCTACGTTCACGTTTGATGACAAACAAAAACTATTCCAAACTCAAACCGTTCTTTGACGATATAGGGTTGATGAAATAAATAAAGGTAGCGGAGATGGTTCTACAGTTTCTAAGTAACAGGGATGCCTCCCACGTTTATTTGTTGGTTTGGTTCTTACACGTACTGGCAGTCGTAAGCGCCCTGTCAATGTTATCGTTAAACTTTGATACTTTCGATAGCCGTTCGATGAGTGTTAGTACCATAGAAATTGATGGTTAGTACTAGTTGGTCTGAGTTGTTTTTATGCTTGCTAAGGGTCGATTCTTGCGCATAGAGCGCTCACAGTTGCAAGGAAGACCTTCGTTGAATGTATTGTCTGTGCAAGAATCAAGTCAAGTGTATAATTTTCGCCGACTCTGAAACCTCTAGTTCAATCGTTTATATCATAGGAATGAGGACTGAGGGGAGGAAATGGGATGGGGAGGAATTCAGGAGAGGCAGGGATGATGTGGAGGGAGAAAGGGGAGGGGTCAGTAGCGGAG
>JAIPMN010000923.1:4112-23319 GCA_020650975.1 Apostichopus californicus | reverse complement strand
ACCTATGTTCACCTCAAGTGACCAGGTTGATCTCCATAAAAAAAACAAAAACAATAAGAATAAGTTCCATTTTGTGTCTACAGTCTAGATACATGAAGTTCTACCCAACTGGTACTTTTGAGAAATACTTCAGAGTTAACAAGGTCAGGGTTATTGTTAAGAAATGCAGTAGGTGGGTCAAGTTGAAAAGTAGGCGTGTCTATCTGTACGCGGACATGGGGGAGGGGTCTAAGTGGAGTGGGTGCCCCCTCCCCTTTGCCGGAAAATTGCAATTTAAAAAGTCTCTAGATGCAAAATGGTGCAATATACAGCTGTTTGGTCAATGATATTGCTCCCTCCCAATCACCCCTTTTGTTTCAATCACACCTGACCTGGTTGTGGGTATTTATTTTTCTCGATTTTTCCGTCATTTTTTTTTTTTTTTTCGTGTCATTTTTTTTTTTTTTTTACTGAGCGTCGCAAAGTAGCCGGGTCATGTAAGTGCAGTAGGCGGGTCATTTGACCCGGGTCCCGGCTACTAACGAAAACCCTGAAGGTGATACAAATACCTATGGAAGCTTAAACGTGCCATCAACATAAGAAAAGTTTGCCCCAATAAGTAAACAATTTTCAGTAAATTGTTTAGATAACAAGATAATATCTTAACAAAACTCAGAAATATGTTGGATTGCTCAGTTGCTTTAACTGAGTAATTGAACAATTTTCTGCAAAAAGTTTAATTGACAACTTATCAGATCTTGTCAATTCAACATTTTTCTGAAAAATGTTCAATTGTTCACTTCATTCCAACTGAGCAATTAAACAATTTTCTGCAAAATGTTTAATTGACAATTTATCAGATCTCTTCAATTCAACATTTTTTCTGAAAAAATGTTCAATTGTTCACTTCATTCCAACTGAGCAATTAAACAATTTTCTGCAAAATGTTGAACTGACCACTTATAATATGTCATCAATTCAACAATTTTCTGCCAAATGTTCAATTGTTCCCTTCATTCCATCTGAGCAATTGAACAATTAATTTTACTGCAAAATGTTTAATTGAAAACTTATCTTGTCTTGTCAATTCAACATTTTTCTGAAAAAATGTTTAATTGTTTACTTGAACATTCCAACTGAGCAATTGAACAATTTTCTGCAAAATGTTTAATTGAAAACTTATCTTGTCTTGTCAATTCAACATTTTTCTGAAAAAATGTTTAATTGTTTACTTCATTCCAACTGAGCAATTGAACAATTTTCTGCAAAATGTTTAATTGACAACTTATCATATGTCGTCAATTGAAAAAAATCTGCAAATGTTTAATTGTTCACTTCATTCCAATTGAGTTAGTGAAAAATAAGGTGAGTAATCCAACATTTTTCTGATTTTTGATAAGATATGTATCTTGTTTATATCTAAACAATTTACTGAAAAATGTTGACTTATTTGAGCAAACGTTTCTTATGTTGATGGCACTTTCAAGCTTCCATACATACCTCTATGCCACAGTGAATACTTTGTTACAAGTGAACCAATCAAAAGCACTAAGATTCCATGTGAGTTTAACAGGTTAAACTATTCAATACTAAAATGAATCTATACAGGTAGCTCTAACCCTGCCCAAGAAAGTCCAAAGTTTAAAGTCAAACTAACAGGCTAGCACAAGCTGTTTACAAAGCAATTATTAGACCTGTTGTGCACACTTTCATTTTCACTAGTTTTATCACTATCCATTCCTAACATGTAACATGTACATCGATACAATTCTTACTGAATCCAATCTGAACCATGCAGAAAGAGAATTGCCTTTAGCAATACAGACATATACAACTGAATGCTATTAGACAAACAACAATTAAAAGCTACCATGGCTTATAGACTGTTGACCGTAAAGGATTAACCTTTTGAAGCTGAGAGTAAAAATTAATAACCAGAGAGACAGCAGGCTTAATAGTGATTCCATGCCATGTTTTATGTGTCATGTTAAATGTAACACTCAGTGGCGGGGCGTCCATACAGTCAGGGGGGGCGGATGCCCCCCCTGACGGACTCAAATGGACTGATGGCGCCCTTTTCAGCTTTTTACCACTTTTTACTTATTCGCGATTATTGACTTTTTTATTGCGCTCTCATCTACCTATTGACATTTGTCACATTTTGTTGGCGATGACACCTATTTATTCTTCGTTTATCTGCAAATTAGCACGCCCCGGAAAGGGTCATTTCCGGCGATCTAGGGAGTATCTTTACTCAAAAAATTTCTGTACGCTCCGCCCCAACCTGTGGTGGCGCTCCACTTAGATAGTGTCGAAAGCACCCCTACAGACCATTCTTGCCCCCCTGACCAATACCCCTAGCTCCGCCACTGGTAACACTGTACACACAAGTTTCACAGTTTGACTGCAAACCACCTTCAAGCTCCAAAGATGTTCATTAGATTTTAGGTATTCACAAAGCTGAATCTACATGTGTACCAAGTATGAGTTCAGCCAGCTTTACTTTAGGAGTAAATTTTGTTTACAAGGTTTTCAGATTGGTGAACTCAAATGCCATTTGACCTCACAAAATATGTGGGCGTGCCCAGTAAAGTAGATCAACAAAACCACAAATTTCACTGAAGGTTTACTAAATATTGGAAGTTTTTTGACATTTTAACCTCAGATGACAGCAAATGACTTGCACCTCTATATGACCAATAATTGGCTGCTTCTATTACCAACAGTAAGTTGGATCTACATACCAAGTATGAATTTCATCCAAGCTTTGCTTGTGAAGTTATCAAGTATTTAAGATATTCAGTCTTTGACCTCTAGTGACCTCAAATGACCTTTGTCCGGGGCAGATAACAATAGGGTTAAGGTGGATTCGTACACCAAGTATGAAGTTGAACCAACGACAGGGTTCTTACATTCCTTTTAAAGACAAATCTACATATCATACATAAAGTTTAACAAAGGTTTTTACCTTGACCTTGAACTCTCTAGAACTTTTACTCCCTAACACAGGCCTACATGCCACATCAGAAGTTTGATCTAGCATTACTTACAATTAGAGTTATCATGTTTCTATGGTTGTCAGACTGTACCTTCTCCTGACCTTTTGAGCTCACCATTAACAAAAGGGATGATCTACTCACTATGGGTAATTCGTACCAAATACAACAGGAATGATACAGTCCACCCAAGGGCGTAGGAACCGGGGGTGCTGGGGGGCACCAGCCCCCCCAGTGAAAAATATGGTGGGGCGGAAGTATCATTCCCCCCCCCCGCTCCGCAAGTCAGAAAACCCCTTTTTCATTTCCAAATGAGAAAAAAATCTCATTTGGAGCACCAAATTGCATCTAAGGCCAGGTGAAAATGCAAAATTATTTACAAAATGGAGTGGGTGCTGAAGTGTGCTATATTGCACCAACTTGCATAGATCTGAGGCCACCTGGAAATGCAAAAACAATCCAAAGGGGACCCCTTAGACCCCTTCCCCAGGCCGGCCATCAGTCTTCAGCCCCCCCACTCAAAAGTACCTTCCTATGCCACTGAGTCCACCTATGTAACAAACTGCATCTGTGTGAAAATGATCAGAATTCTTCAATATATATGTATCTAAATAATTGAATGAAAGAAAACCTGTTGGCAAGACCACTGTAGATGACAGATTCTTTCATACCTTTATAACTTGGCGTTAAAATGTGAAGGCTTAGGGTGCTTTTACACTAGATCCGGAACAGATCTCCACGTCAGGATCTGATCTTGACGCCAAGATCAAGGCTGTAGCGTAAACGCATAACTTTCAGATCCAGATCTGATCCTCCTATTTTGATGCTGGCAAAGACCAGGATCTGATCCAGACGTCAAGATCAATTTTGCAATGTAAACACTTGGTGACCGCATTACGACCCATGCATTTTTGCATGAAATTCCAGTCCTGTATCATGCATGTGCTAATAAGATTGAGTGTGTGTGGGCCATGCAAAGTGTAGTATTGTCACCCTAAGGCTATGCAACCATTACAACAAAAGTTTTGGAATATATGTACTACGCGATCCGCCGCTGCGCATGACGCATTTCAGATCCGACCTTTTTATACCAACATCAGGTGAAAAGCGGAAGAGGATCAGAGTACGACTCAAGGGAAAATGCGTCCGGATCAATGCATAAGTTTACCCCATGGAGAGATGATCATCTGATAACATCAGAGGATCTGATCTGTATCTTGTGTGAAAGCACCCTTAGTTTTGGCTTTAATAGTAAAGTCTGAGTACTGCTTTTTAGCAACAAGCATTCCTCATCTTCTTATATATTATGTTTATATGGTTAATTAGGCTATATATGTGTGATATGCTGCTGGGGAAATGGCCAATAAATATACTGTAGTGTTGTAGAATGATGCTACCATGGTGGCAAAATGTTAAAAGATTATGCAGTTTCCTGTAGTAACTAGTAAATAAAATATTGTCAATTCTACTGAATGTCTTTTATATCAGTATTTGTATTTGAAGTACCCTTACTGGTCGAGTAGTGGTTCTTTACGTACAAGTTTTTGGCAGACAACAGTAAGAGTACTGGGTACTTGAGTAAAAGTACTGAGTACTTGCAAAAACCTACTCGAGTTGTGTTCCCAAACTTCCCAAGTTCTACAGCACTGCAGTCTGTTTAGTGAATCCATGCATAACATCACAATCAACTGTATGTTCCAAACTCAGATTCCTGGCAATGTCCCGTTTGAACGAAACATTATCGAAAATAACTTAGATACTCCTTCCTGGCCTAGCCAGCATCACTGCTATGAGAGTGAGACTAAGCCTATGATGACAACCTATGTACTATATATAGTACTGGACTTCCTTCTTTTCCAATAAAGATCAGTTACAGCAGATTATATCTGTTCTAATCCCTATCCTATTCATACCTGTGGTCATAACTGGATGTATCGACTGTTGATCGGATCATCTATGGCACAAAATTGGCGAAGCTGCTGTGGAACGGTCATTTTGTCCACCTTTGAGAACCCAGACGGGCATTTGCTAGTGTTACTACCTCTTCGCTGTCAGCAATTGTTCAATATAAGACATGAGTCTTGTCGGTACTGTGTATTGATACGTACGCACACAAATATGTTATGACACTCACAATGAAAGTTTTATATTGTTGTTGGAGTACGAAAATGTTGCAACAAATGCATATGTACTGAGAATGAGGTTTCAAAATGATCTAATCATGGGCGAGATCCTTGGTTTGAAAGGTAAAGCATGTCGAAAACTTGTAACAGCATGCCACTACTACATTGGTCATGTCAACATTACTTGCTAGATACAATACTGACGTCATGTTATAATTTTGGCACATCGACGCGCGCCATAGTTTCATTAATGCCCAAAACTGTATATATGTCGAGATTTATATGAGAATGTCCAAAACTTTTGTGTCAGCATGTTGAGAGAAGGAAATCCGCTATTTTTATTAGAGTAGAATATTGCTGAACTGATGCACTTTTTGATGAGAAATTGAAACCATGGACTGTGTCCAACACTTACACGCTACACAAATTGTACTTTGTGTTCAATGTTGCATATTCAACTGTATGTAACGATTGATATTAATTGACTTAATGAAACTAAAGCTTGAATTCAATTATATTCTTTCCTTTTGTACTCAAGCCCTGGAAATAGGGAAGGGAGTATGACCATTTCATTTTCAAGTCATGTTAACGTCGGATGGTTGTGTTAAGTTGGATGTCGCAGGTACACGTAGTTCGAAATGTTTATTTTAAGTTAATATCAAGGAAACTTTTAAACATCGAAGGGACGTTTTCACTTAATCGTCTCCTGTCAAAAGTTGATCCAACGAACTGTTTATGATATAGTCTACTTCTATATAGTCATTTGAGCATAAGAGTGACGCTTATAAACAACTTCTGCCAATGCCGGGCCAAACAACTAGTTCAACTGACAGCGATCCAACGAATCGTTTATGATTATATTATTTTGAATGGTCGTTCGAGGGTGGGAGGGACCTTTTAAATATGATGTTCCTTGTCCAGTTCACTCGACGTCAATCAAACCCCGCTCCAAATTTTTTTCTGCGGACACATATGGTGATAACAATCCCAGTGGCGATACTGATAATGTATAGCCACTTGTTGTTTGCTTCTTACACTTACTGATGAATAGAGAGAGTACATGTCACATGCAAGCTTGAAAGCCCTCAAAATATCACCCTTTCCTCAACATATAGAGCTGATACCAGCCCATGGTGTTAACATAAATATAATATCACTGGATTTCCTGGAAGGTATCGGGTCACCTTAAACTAATCTCATAGACTAGAGTAGACTGGACTAGACTTATACTAGACTTATCATAGTGCTTGTGAGGCACTTAAAGAGCAATATGTTAAACTAGATTCCCCAGTCACTTTGATCATCTGATGTCATCTCTCATAAAATAAAACCAGGGTTGAAACAACTAAAACAGTCATTTCTAATGAGCTGTGAAATATCAAAATTCAATTCCCGATAACTCATCTTCCAACACCAATTAACTTTTTACTTTCTGTGAGAAGTCAGTGCATTTTATTAGGTTGCCAAAGTTTGACGACACACTATATGTTTCAAAATAAAATAAAACTGTTAGCAAACTGCTTATCCACTAGAGAGCCTGTGTAAGAGAATGTGTAAAAGTAAGTTGGCCTGGCGTTTCGATCTTCTTCAGAGGCTAAATGACAAGTAACAGTAACAGAAGGGACAAAAACACAAATAGAATACAGGCAGGTTAATGAGCATGGTGAACACAAAGAGATAGATTTTCTTCTGTCCCCCGCCTTCTCCCCTTGTCCCCCCCCCCTCCATCACTCCTCTTCTCATAGCTCTCCTCCACCCTTTTTTCTCCACACCTTTCTGTCTTTGTCCTTCTCCAGTTTATTCCCCAACCCCTTCCCTTAATCCTCTCTTTGTCCCTCCACTGTTTATCTCCTACCTCTCCTCTTCCCCTGTTGGTTTTTCTTTCTTCTCTCCATCCCTTGTCTACTAATCCCCTTACATCTATCTCTTTGTTTTCACCATGCTCATTAACCTGTTTGTATTCTGTGCGTGTTTTTGTCCCTTCTGTTACTGTAACTTGTCATTTAGCCTTTGAAGAAGATCCTGCTAGGATCGAAATGTCAGGCCAACCTACTTTTACACACTATATGTTTAACAGAAAAACGATTGAGACAAATAATTATGTTGCTAGTAGTATCTACTGTATTTTGATCTCATATGTTTGGCCAAAGGTGAATTGTAGCAAGCTTAATATGCCAAATCTAAAATATTATTATTTATTATTATTTTTTTTATTTCTTCACTGTTCTCTAGAATGATAATTAAGACAAATGTATGGAAAAGAAATCTTGCGAGTTAAAAATAATAGAAGAATAAAATTAAAATCTATTAAATGCACACCCAAAAAACAAAACAATGTAGCAAATTTCAATGGAGTAACATAAACGTTGCTATACATATCAAATTTATCTACCAACAGGAGAAAGTGGTGAAAATCTGCATTTGAAAATGATTCAGAACTAAACATAACAACCATCATCTTAGGCATCACAAACATCTTGTTATACACATGACTCTGTAGTGAGACTTTATGAATTACATTGCAGTATTCCAGTGACATATTTGTCTAGATTTACGCATGAATAGTGCCAACTATTCATCATTTTTGTGATTGATATTCAATTTTTATTTTCCATTTGCATGATGACGAAATGAGTATCCTTAGACATGCTGCAACTTTTCAAACCACTCTTAAAGACTCCATTGAAGTCATAAACACAATTTCTGGAGAAAATGCTGGCGAACTAGTGAATTTCCTAATGTTCAAGTTTATGTTCGGTTTACAACTAAACAAAATATAAATTCCATGTAGCTAAATACTAGGTTCATCCAAATGTGTCAGTGCATAGCTGTGTAATCTCTGCTCTGACTTCCTGCAAGAATTTTTCCTGTTTGATGCTGAAACCGCAACGGCACCATTGGGTGAACGTAAAATACAACCAAAGCCCAAGTCAGACCTAGGGTTTGGCACTGCACAACCCCACAGAATGTGTTGATTGACACTATGCACTGACTCACCCTCGTAGTCCTGGAGACCAATTCTCAAATTGGATCTTTGAGATCAGATGCTCTTTCTATGTTGAAGGGAAGACTGGGCAACAACTTTTAATTCAATTGCTCCCCAGCATTTCCAGTCTTTATAAGACAACACCCTGTCGATCCCTCTTTTAGATTCAGTTAAGCAATATGGCAGTGTTTAGGGTTCTTCCGCGCCCACATTTCACCCATTCTGCACAAGAACTCTTCTACTTCATACCAGGTGAACACCACCAGAACTTTTCTACTTCACACCAGGTGAACCAATGAACCTCCAGAACTCTTCTACTTCATACCAGGTGAACACCACCAGAACTTTTCTACTTCACACCAGGTGAACCAATGAACCACCAGAACTCTTCTACTTCATACCAGGTGAACACCACCAGAACTTTTCTACTTCACACCAGGTGAACCAATGAACCACCAGAACTTTTCTACTTCACACCAGGTGAACCAATGAACCACCAGAACTCTTCTACTTCATACCAGGTGAAGCAATGAACCACAAGAACTCAAATAGCTATAATTCTACCTCAGAACCAAATTAATTTCTCATTTTGCTCCAATGTTTGGCTATCTATACAAGGTATTCTTACATTTTCAATAATAATGATAATAATATCAGAAACAAAATTTTGAAGACAATCATTCAATACTCACTGGATGTCACTTTCATCGTAATCATTGTTTACTATTAAACTGTTCACAAAGTTACGATGAAGTACCAGAAGGCTTAAAATGTTTGAATTCCTTTAGAAAGCACATTGTAAAAGGCCACTTTAACAGCTGCAATAACACTGTTTTAATTTATTCTTGAAGTTACCTTGCCGTCACCTTCATGAAGAGCAATTTAAATTCCCTTTATATCTAAATAGTCCCATACCTCTGAATGTGTAGCTTTGACTTGTTATCATTACTAATTTCTGTAACAAAATTATTTTGATAATTATTCAATAACAGTGAAATGATCTTTTCTGTAGAGAAGCTGGAATTAATAATAAAATACATGGCATCATGAACCCTCACATAAATATTCCTCCCTGTCATCCTTCCTAATTAATAGGACTCAACAATCCCAGGAATGCAAACTGCTCTTCATCTATGAAATTACTCAAACATGATTTTCGAAGAAATAAGGGCAAAAACATACAATTTAAGAAAATATCTTTAGAATAGAAAAATGTTTAAATAAATCTGAGGTACTACCAATGTTGATAAATTAAATTGTTTTAGAAATACAAAGTTGCTGAAAACTATCAATTACAAGAATACAAAGCAGTGAATTTTCAGTACAACTATTTCAATGATCTTGTTATGCTGTACACAGATAATGAATGCTAAACCCTGTTATTTTGCACCCACAGAAACTGTCCTTATGTTTACATTAAATCCATGTTATTTCAAACAAATATAATTTTTTTTTTGTATGAAATCAGGGAGATGACTGTGAAATATTGTAATATTCAAGTCTCAATGGCTTAAAAGTCAATGGAAAACACTAAATACTAAATTAAACTAATTCGTTGATGGGCACACACGTACTACTAATTCTAGAAAGAGAATTTTTAAAAAGCTTGACTGAAAATTGACACTAGGCCAGACCTCCTTAAATCTGTGACAAATACATCCTAGTTGACAAGAAATTTCTTTTATGTTATGCGAATCGGTGCTTGAAATCAAAGCATGTGTATTAGGTCAAATCTGTCTCATCATCATACACAAATGGGTAAATTAGGCTCCTAGCTGCCTGATTGCACCAATGCGATATTTACCTTAGGCGGAAATCCAATGAAAGTTTTGCTTGAATTCTTGCTGCAATGCAGGTCAATAATAATCAAAAACAAAATAAAATTGAAAAAAATTGAAAGCATAAGCCATAGTTATTAGGTACTGAGACTGAAGTCAATCTGGCAGTTTGAAGTATGAAATGATCTTAGATTATTTCAAAGACAGTAACAATCCCTTCCATCCTGGACCATATATAAAACCATTTCTATGTATTAAAAGTGATATAACCAAGAGATATGAATCCACTGAGCACATCTCACCTAAATTAGCTTCTGTTTATAATCACACTGAAACCACTGCAGGAAAAGGGAAAATTGTCAAACACAACAAAGTTTCTTTTTTGTAGACGGTTTGATCGACAAACAATGTGAACCATTAAAAAAATTAACAGAAAAGAGTTATCTTTACAACATGAAAATGTGCAACACATGATTGAAACAAGTGTAATTACAAAATGTCAGCAGTATATTAAACCACTGAAAATAATTTGAGAATGATTTCTACTAAACCCTGCTTTCCTGCTCCATTTAATTGATAGTAATTAACAAGTAACACAATTATGCAAAAATGAATTATGTCCACTTATATAGGAATAAAAGTTTCACACCGTTATTTATACTGTACTTAATAAATATATAGAACTAACACTGATGTATGAGATCTAATATCAAACTTAGGAAATATAAATTAAAATGAAGCAAACATGAATGAGGATCATCCTCACTTTAATTGAGCTCTTCATATCTGGAATCTTGATAGCAACTAATATTGTGTTATACTGCAGTATTTCTGAAAAAACCTAACATAGACATAGATCAGCCAACCTGATATCTGCAGTCTGTTAACACACTGAACTTATATTATATTGATATTTGTCTAGAGATATTCAAAGTCCATGAGAGATTGTAAACTTCAACAACTGCCTATACCAGCATTAGCAGTGATTGTATCCCCCAGTTTCCCTTTGTTTACTATTGATGGTACAAAACTCTTCAACAAAATACAAACTGATGGCTCATATGGATGTATCAACATTTCCTATAAATATAACAATTTGAATAACGTGACTCAGGGGAAACATCACTTGTGTCAAGCATAAGTTAGCTTTTGATATTTATTTCACTGACTGAGCATTGCGTTATGAAAGTAGACACTCGTGAGGTAAACTTACTGCTGCGTTTAAGACCAGCAGTTCAGATGAGAGGTATAACAGTTTACGACCGTTGTCGTAAGTCTAAAACATGAAGTCATTTCATTTTATGATATGTTATCATGCACAACTTAACCTTTCTACTTAATCACACATGTATGAAATATTTTACAGGAATGATCTTTTACCATCATAGGATTCAACGTAATTTTATTCTGAGCTGTTATGTTTCTCAGCAGTGTGTCGTCTGTATATTCTAAACAAAGCTGAAATTTAAGAAATGGTACTACAAAAGTAGATGTTTTTTTTTCAGTCATTTTTCAGACTTCTTGCTGCAAACAAAGCATGAACAAATTTGCTAATATCTGTGTCATTCGTTACAAGGGTTTCCTCTTGATGACTGTAAATGACCGAGAGAAGTGTGTAGATTATTTCAAGTTTCGTGAATGTTTGTAGCTACTACTTGGTACCTGTTCCCTCCATGTTGCTCCTAGGTATTGGTCTTACTGATGTGGTATCTCTATAGTGACAGACTGGACGGCATCCACATGACTTTCTTCTGTTCCCTGTCTATGACCTCCTTGACCCGGGTACACATGGCTGCAAGGTTACCACCTACAATGGTATCTGACAAAAAAAAAAAGAGAAAAACCAAATCCATTCAGAATGTCTCATTTTATACCTTAAATGATAACAATTTCACTATGAAATTAATTGGTGATCTACGTATCTTTAACAGTTCAGTATCAAATATAAACAGTAGAAAAATGACATATTACATAATAAAACCCTTTCCCTAATAGAGTTTTTGCCTAGAAATGCACAGTGGTTCTGCAAATCTGTCTCTGTTAATGAATGGAATACAAGGTTCCCTCTGGTGTACAGGTTTTAATAACAGCATTGGATCTCTGCCTTTGTATTAAGGAATGGGATACAAGGCTCTTTAGACTATGGGTTGCACAGTAGCTGAACATCTGCCTATGTTAAGGAATGGAATACAAGGTTCTCTCTGGTCTACAGGTTTTAATAACAGCATTGGATCTCTGCCTTTGTATTAAGGAATGGGATACAAGGCTCTCATTATACTATGGGTTGCACAGTAGCTAAACATCTGCCTATGTTAAGGAATGGAATACAAGGTGCTCTCTGGTGTACAGGTTTTAACAACAGCATTGGATCTCTGCCTTTGTATTAAGGAATGGGATATAAGGCTCTCATTAGACTATGGGTTGCACAGTAGCTGAACATCTGCCTATGTTAAGGAATGGAATTTAAGGTTCTCTCTGTGTACAGGTTTTAACAACAGCATTGGATCTCTGCCTTTGTATTAAGGAATGGGATAAGA
This sequence comes from Apostichopus californicus, assembly GCA_020650975.1. Classification (NCBI taxonomy): domain Eukaryota; kingdom Metazoa; phylum Echinodermata; class Holothuroidea; order Aspidochirotida; family Stichopodidae; genus Apostichopus; species Apostichopus californicus. The sequence continues at coordinate 10,920 of JAIPMN010000923.1, read as the reverse complement.
TCTGAGTTATTATTATACTATAATACGCATAGCAGTGCTTTATAAAAGGTCAAGTTCATAGTGTAATATTGTAGAGTCAGTAGGTACGACTTTTGTTCATTACTAAATTATAAGATATATCAGATTTTAGTTCAACAAAGAGTACTCTAGTTTTGACTTTCAAAAAACGTCTCACGAACCCCCTGGGATTGACTCACGCACCCCCTGGGGGTCATGCACCCCAGTTAGGGAACCCCTGCTCTAGATTATGTTATTGGCATGTCTCTTTTCTAATCAACCAGTTGTCTTTTCATTGTCTTGTTACTCATTCATAGTCTTACATCAACTAGGTAGATTTACAACTGCATACATTAAAGGGGAGCAAATCTCATTGGTCCATCTCCTAGGTTCATAGCTGGTTCTAATGCCTTATTTTCTCTATTTTCATCCTGTATAATTTACACTGATACAAATTTGTTCTCAGTATTACAATCTGAGGGAGTAACTTATCAAATATATCCAACAATAGAACAACATGGGCTACTAAAGTTGTCCAAAGTTTATACAATCGTTTCAATTTTAAAAAGAAGACAAAGCCAATTTCACTGTTGGTTCACAGAACACCCCAGATTATTTCTCAATCTTATGTACTATCTCTAACAGTTTCCCAATTATTGTAAGACATGCTCAACTTTCTACAAAAGAGATTGTGAATCGTAAATGCAAATGAAAGAATAAAACGGTAGTAACTTAACATGTTAGCTTCCATTCAACCTTGCAAAGTAATGAGTAAACTACAGCATAAATACTGAGTAAGATGCATGTGAGTAGTTAAACAACCAGGAGCATGTGATGATACGCTGCGAATTAAATACTAAAGAAGATACAATATGTTCAGAGGAGATGAGTATGGAACCAGCAGTCCGAGATGTTCCCTACAATCATTGAAATTTCATTTCATTTACAAGGTCACATCTTAGAATGACCTGACTGTAATGTGAGGTTAACTCCCAGAATACCTCACAAATTTTATTGTACAAGGATCAATGCCCCAGAATGAGGCACCTATTCACTGTTAGAAGTTCTCAAACCGGCTTCAGTAAACTGTGTGTAAGGTAAACAGGTACCTCCCAAATTGAACCAAAAATTCTACGGACTGTGAGATATTAACTCACTATACAAAATCCAGATGTTTTGTTTCAAAGGGTATTTCTTCTATGAACTAATCAGCTATAATTACATACTAGAGGAGTAGAGGTACTACAAGATATACTGTATACAGCCTACAAGAACACAGTGTCCAGTATCCTATCCATAACCATCAACCTATGATCTGCATTAAGAAATGATTTGATATATTTCTAAATAGTACCTTAAAGAAACCCACAAACCCATCCAAACAATAATTTTGTAATCACAATTTGACCTAAATTCAATATCTGGATGAAGACCACACTACATTGTACTCTGATGACCAGTAATTAATCAGTGACACTTCCTTTTATCTTGATTTATAGACAAAGAGTTTCACTCACATTAGTGTACAAGCAAACTAGCACTGGAATATGCACAATATTAAACAAGCATTGGATATGCATAAAATGATGTGTTCTTGCATCTTATTATGTCAGTTAGACATAATTGTGAGAAAACCTTCAAAAGAAAAAATGCAGTTCCCTGAAGAAAAGATTGTACTTCCTTTGCAAATATCCCTCACAAACATGAACATTCCTAACAGACATTTGCGAGCAGAGATGTGGATAATTGAGTGGTTCTTGAGATCCAATAAGTTACCCATACCCAAAAGCAGATTATCCAACAACCAGTGTGTTAATAATGGCAATGAAAATATGCAGATAAACAAAATTGATTCTTTATCAAATTATGGCTAATTCATTGATGTAGATCCACATGTGAAACAAAATTGATATGTGAAAATGATTTCATAATGGTAATGAGGATTTTCTGTTGTTGCCATTTTTGTTTTGAACTTGCATGGTTTATACAAACTCTAGATCAGATGAAGAGAGAAGTTAGAAATAAAATTAAAAAAAAACTCACTGTAATCATTTGTTCAAGATTAAGTGATCTAGCCATATAGTTCTATATACATTAAAAGCACACTGTACCATGTCATTTAGAATGTCACACCTCTTACCTGACATAAAAAAATAAATAAATAATGGACCCACAAAATGCAATTTAAATATGTTATATCATGCCATAGAGTTTGCGTGGTTATCTTTGATGTGACACTGTTATGAAACACTGTTACTGAATAAACTCCTTCATTTGTTACTAACTCCAGGCCTTGTGTGACAAACACCATAATCAGTACCAAATTAACATATTTTGGGTCTTTGAATATTTTCACTATCCAAACACTCAGGTTTTCCTGTTAATTATCTAGAAGTTTATTTATTCTAATAACAGGATGTACTTGAAAGTTTTTCGCTTTTTTTTTTTTTTTTAACATTTAGCATTTAATTACAATGTGATCCATGATTCGCAGAAATTGCCTTTATTGGCATAAATTCAGCATCCTGTTTGGTTAAATGGTTTGTACATTTTATAAACAGACAGCAAAAGGGCTAACTGATCACCTGACACATTTTTCAATAGGAATATTCAATAGTATCACTGCACACCAGTATATAGTGTTAAGTTACACAGTATACTGTTTTCAATAATGTGTTGTTTAACTGCTAACAGAAAGTGAAAGAATTCTGAAAGTGTTTTGTTGTGCCCCAGGCAATACCTTCAGGTAATGGTTCATTACATGACTCTGATATTGTGCACCACACCTATATCGAATTATTAAAGACAACACAGCAAACAATATATCAGTGATACAAATTGATCTGGAAGCTGCTATCCTTATGTGTATCTTCTTTGTGAGTGCAAGCAAACAAGCGGTCCTCTTTCAATCTCTGCACTGCATGTTCTACAAAAGCATGCTAAGAGGTGGCACACAACAATGTGGAAAGTCAAAGAAATAAACCCATGTCAAACAAACAGAATCTTTTGAGAGGAGGTTACCCTCCAAATTTGTAGTTTTCAGAATCAATGTCTATATAAATAGTAATCTATCTTGAGTACTCCTTTCAGGCAATGTCCATAATCACTTCAGTTTTTTTTGGTTCAGGAATATTAAAGAGCAAAACATTGTATCAAACCAAACTTTACTCAAGATGTGTTCACTTTCTATAATACCAAATAATATAATACCAAATAATACCAAATATCAATAATACCAAATATCATCATTCCTTTTAGTGTCCATTAAAATTGAATGAACCTTTTCTCTGACAAGAAACAAATATCAAGTTGAACAGTTGCATTTCAAAGACTTGCTGACCTTACTAATATTTTTTTTCACTCAATGCTACTTTCACATATCTGTATTATGAGTATTTACTCCTCTTACATCCTAAAGTAGGAAACAAACACCCTTCATGGATTATTGTAATGAACTTTCACCAGCATTCATTAACTCAGCAAAGCAAATAAAAATTTATCATAGTTCTCAACAACACAGCACACAGGAACTTGCTAGCAACAACAAAAGTATGGTTTGCTTTGATGTGTACAAAATGCAGACAGTGATGGTAACCATGGAAACATTCTCACCTTTATGTACGACTGCTTCAACATGGACTAAAAAATCTGCTGATAATCCTGTTGTGTTTCAAATAAATAATGAAATGAAAATTCACCCAGTAAAACTATTATGGATAAACACCCAGTTTCACCCAGTAAAAGCCATTATGGATAAAATAGAATGCAAACCAGGACACTAAGAGGAAGTTTAGGTACTCTAGACATTTCTCTGCGAGAATATGATTCCAGTCAGTGTCCTATAATATGGCCAACCCTCTTTATTACTTGATACAGGTGCTAGGAATAATAGGACTACTGTATCAGATATAACATGCTACATGTCAGTACTCCTATGTTCTTTCACATTATATTTGATATGGTCCATGCTGTGAAATCCAACTTGTCCTCAATTTATCCATTACCACCAAACCTTTTTCAACTTATGTAGAGTGCAGTGATTACTGAGACATTGATTATCTTGGGAGCTTAAAGCCCTACTTTGTGTACACCGCTACTTTCATACGTTCCTTTACATTCAGGTATTCCCTAATTATCACATATTTTTCAATATTTGTGTACCCCCCCCCCTCAACTTTCCAAGTTGTTGGCCTGTCAACCTCTACTAGAATTCAGATGTCCAAACCACAAAACTGGATAGGCATCCCAACTCAGTATTGCCTTTTAATTTTACCAATCAAATTGTGGAAAATACGTATCGACTTGTTGGAGACATATCTCCATCCATGTAGTAAATGATGTATTAAGACCTAACCAACTTCATTGAGTACAGCTGCATTATTACATCTGTGTTACGTTTCTGTTATACAAAACATACATGCAATTGGTGTACACTATATTAACTCCTAACCTGAAATACTTAGAGCGGCAGAGACAGCAATGCTCTGAAAAAAATGAACCACCAAAAACATAGCTCGTTGGTTCATGTCTTACATTCACATGTCTTAAGACAGTTAGTTACTTCTCAAAGTAAAGCCCATTTTCTGCTCATGTAACACACCTGCATATCAGATAGACCCTCATCTAGCCTCCTTTAGATATAACAACAGCTGTCATTCAACATGTAAGAGTGATCAATAGCTAGGAAAACAAAATTTTGGCGAAATCTATAAGTAGAGGGAAACCAGTCAAACCCAAATCCTCCAGAAAGTTGTGCCACAGTTTGTTTGGATATATCACTATCATACAGAACCATAGGGATTATATGCACAATATGAAAGCATTGATAACATCAAAACAATACTATAAAACTGACAATATAACATCACTGGATCAAATATCACCCGCCACCTTGTATCACAGAACAAAAACAACATAGGGTACACCTGACACCAATGAATCCTGAAACTGATTATATAACATCACTGGATCAAATATCACCAACCACCTTGTATGATAAATCACAGAACGACATAGGATACACCTGACACCAATGAATCCTAAAACTGATTACATAACATCACTGGATCAAATATCACCCGCCACCTTGTATTATAAAATCGCAGAACAACATAGGATACACTTGACACCAATGCACCAAATAATACAAGATGATCAGATAGCAAAATTAACTATATCAATCACCATAGCACCTGATACCATGGAGTCACAACAGCACCACAGGACAGGTTTGTCACAAACCCAGTAGCTTACCTGTAAAGACACTGCGGAATTCTTGCTCTACTTGTTGTGCTCTTTCAAACATATCCTTTGCTTGCTTGCTGTTTACTTTTTCTCGCAAGAAGTGTGGGTCCTTTTGTTCTCTGAAATAAAATCAGAAAGATATATAAATAAATAAATACAGCAACTGCTGATTCATTTAGCCGACTGATTTTCAAAACAAGATAATCATTTGACACAAATAAAAATGTAAAAGAAAGGCTACAGCATGACTGAAATCAGAGATAATAATATGTCACTCGACTTGCATAACAAATGAAGGGTGAGATTAGCTTAAGAAAGAACACCGTCTGCAAATTTTGGTTTTGTAACATCAGATAACTACTTCTACCGTCTATCTGGAACAGAAACAAGTTAATTCACAAACTCCCATACATGCTAGAAAAGACATCTGCTGATATAAATCTGAAATATGTCCACAAATTTGTACTGCTGAGCCTAACAGACTCCCAAGAGCAACTTCATTAAATGCAAGTCCATAAAGTAAAAAGAAGAAGGAAAAATAAATCTTTTGCTCCATCTCTATAACATTATCAAGTTTTAAATAAACTGCCATAGGACAAAGACGATATGCTGGGAGCTTGTAAATTTTACCTGATTTGTTTAGAACTTTTAAACTTGATGAAAACAATGATGGGAAAGAGACTGGCATCATTTAACCGCTTGCAGATGGCTGGTGAAACACCGTCCAAAATACAGTGAGAACCCTGGTAAGCAAAATAGTGAAAACAGAAACATGCAATTAATCCACTTCTTACAATCAAGAAAATGGAATTTCTTACAATGTGTCAATAAAATCGCACCATGTCACACTATTGTCTTAAAATACTAGTAACATTTTATTAATAAAATCAAATTTAACATGGATGAAGGACATCTGTAGACGTATCAGCAAATGAATCTAATCTTGTTTTTGAAGCAACAGAATTCTTTCTCATTTGTCAAGATGAGACACTACCTAACTAAAACAAAGTTTACTGCCCTGTTTTATTACAACTGTGGAAACAAAATGGCTGTCCTAGAAGTAATCAGACAATAACCAGCAACTGTACTAACACACCTTATAGTGTCATCTACATAGCTGGCTCATCAGCCTCAGTCAACAATTATCAACTACTCATTGAGCCCTACAAGGAGCAGACACCAGGAGAACCAATCATCTGAGGTGACCATAGGCATAGGAGCTCAATTTGATTTGGGGGGGCTGTAGCGACTTGCCCCGAAAAATATCACCAAAATTGTTTGCGCGCTCCGCACGCGTTCAACATGTTAACGTACATATCATATAGGCATGCATCGGTTATTACATCGCATGCCAATTACATACAATCACTTGCCGTGTAATAACCCTTCCATATTGGTTAAAATTTTTGGTGAAGTCGTTACAATGATAATGATAATAATAACAAAAGTTTAACCATTGAAAAACAAATTGCAATTTATTTTTCTTTCAGTAGGTGCCCGAAAAATTCTCAGCATATTTCCCGAATTTTCACAAAAATATTTGGTTGGGATGCTGCAGCCCCCAGCC
>JAIPMN010000922.1:8318-44321 GCA_020650975.1 Apostichopus californicus | reverse complement strand
CAGACTTCATAGATCTCCGTCATTTTATTGACAAATATGTAAGTATTTACATGCACACGGGTCATTTCGTACTTTTTGGTGAAATTTGGCTCTTCCTGTAGGTTGTCATGGTGAAATCGTGCATTTCTTAGGGGTGTCCGAAATTGGCAGTGTTCCGAAATTAGCAATACTGACTATATCTGATGAACATGTTTACTAATCTAACACTAAGAGTAAGAAATAGTTACACTAACAAGTAGCAGTTGCTTTAGCTCAGGCCTCTGTCACTGTCAAGTCACTGTCCTATGGCAAGAGTTATGCATAACGTAAGGCCCAGGCCAGACCTAATTTTAGGTCTAGTTTTACAGTAGGCCTAACACCCTTTATATTATAGTTCTTTGATTATATGTCAAATCTTATTTTTAAGGACCAGTTGCTTGGGCCTTCTTATTCCAATATATGTGGACCAGCATTTTATCAATTTTTTTCTCTCTCCTTTTGGGCAAATAAAGTAATAATCAGAAAATTGACTGTGAAGTGTGATATTATACAAGTTTAAGAAATTATTAAGTAGGCCTAGAGTGCAATTTGACTCCTGAATAAATGCCTGCCTTTTACTCTATCATCTGAGCTATAACTATTACCAGTTAAATGACGATAAATCATCATGTTACTTTTGGATCTGATGAAGAGTATTACATAATGATTTTTTTACTTCTGCAGTTTTAAAAATGGCCACTGGATTTTCATCCGATTCTGGAAACAGTGATGACAATGGCAGTTTAGGAGCAGGGCTAGATGATAGTGAAGATGGTGAGGATTGATATTCATATCAAAATTTGTTTGAATAATTGTCTCTTCTCATAATTATGCAAATTGCAGCCAAATTATAATATAATTGATTGCAAACCAACATTTATTAATAACAACTGTCAATTGTGCAGAGAAATTTGAAAACATGTTTTCAACTTGTGTAGGTGCATTTCACTAGCCTGCTGTATAACATTTAGATCTCTCTCTGAGCCTAAGCTTTTATACAATTTACAGATAATGTTACTGCCTCTTTTATGCTGCATATTGTGGTGAACAGATCACAATCTGATTATATCATTGTATCATGCTGTTACAGGAAAGATGAATAATATTGAATGTGTTACTTTAATCTGTCAAAATGAAACTAGTAGTAATGAAATTACACATAGACTTTTAGAAACTACATTATAATAAATTTAAAAAAAATTGGGAACAAAGAACTTATGCTAGAAAAGTCTAATAGTGGTCACTAATGCTTCAACTTCAACAAACCTTTCTACTACTACCGTCAAACTGCCTTTCCTGGCTGAAACTTTTATTTGTCTAATTTAACACTCCTCGATGTCTGGAAGTAACTTGAAGATGTTGAACCACCAGGAAAGTACTTTGAAAACTAGACTAACAAGTACAAAATCTCCAGAAATGTGTATACAGATGGCACTTTTGGTTTATAATTTCTGTATCACAAATGTTTGTACAAAGTGAGAAGTTGTGTTGGATCTGTTTAAGAATACTGAGATGCTCATTTTTGTATGTTTTTATGTTTACATGTACGATTGCCTTGCAGATATCCTGTCACAGTTCAAGTCATCTAAAAAGCAACCATCAAGTAAAACATGGACACCACCTGGCTCAAAAAGTAAAGCTGACAAGTCACCAAAGCCCTCACCAAGGAATCTGTCTGGAAGACAAAGTCCACCAAAAGTAGCCTCTCGAAATAGTAGGGGTGAAAAACATGGCGTTTCAAATCGATCACCATCCCCTGATCCAATTCTTGACTTACTGCATGGATCGAAGTCGCCAAAGCTAAAAGAGAAAGAAAGTAAGCCACCTGTTCCAAAACCCCGATCAAACAGTGGCGTCTTCTCTGACTCGCCTCGTTCCAAAGAATCTTCACCAAGAGACAAGCCAAAGCCATCTCCCAGGTCAGGCTCCTTTAGCAAATCCGTGTCCAAGAGTCCATCATCCGAGCTGGACGACCTTCTAGGTATGTCCTCCAAAAAGTCACCAGAGTCGAAAAGGAAGTCCACCGTGGGTGATTCTTCTGAAAGAAGGACTTCACCCACAAGTGATCGGAGTCAGTCACCTCTTAGCAAACTCATAAATAGCAAGGCGAGTCAGAATCAGATCTCGAGGAATGGAAGATCATCTCCCAAAAACAAAGCTAAAACTTCTGAAGTATCAGCTGGTGATAGCAGAAGTAAGTCTCCATTGTCAGAACTCTTGGCAGGAAGGAAGAAAGGAGAGGAAAGAAAATCTCCAGATCTTGATGAGTTGTTGGGAATAAAATCAAATAAGACGAGAGAAAGCAAACCTAGATCTCCCTCAAGATCAGAGTCACCGACTCAGAAGAGTGGGAAGAAGTCTCCTGTCCAGAGAAAACAAAAGAAAAGTCTGAGAGGGTCTGATACTTCCGATGAAGACAGGGAAGTCGAAAAGACTCTGAGCAAACAGGGACGAAAGTCACCCGCTTCAAATAAATCGGCGAAGACGTCTTCAAAGTCTCCGGATATTTTAGATTTGTTCGGGGGTAGTCATGCATCTGGAACACCAGACGCTCAAGAGAAGGAAAGAGCCAAGAATTCAAATGGAAAACAGAGACAAAATCGACAATCTTCCAAGGTTGATGGACTCTCTAAAAGAGGCAAGCAATCTCCTGATTTCTTAGATTTGTTTGATGGGGGCAGGAAAACAGATGGAGTAGATGACTCTCAAGCTAAAGAGTTGCAGGGGAAAAAATCAAGGTCACCTTCTCCAAAGGGAAAGAAATTGCCACCAACTAAGGAAACACCTAAAAGTGGTAAAATGTCACCACTTGAAAAATTAATATCAGGCAATGATAAACCAAAGAAGGGTTTGTTAGACTCAGATTCAGAGGAGGAGAAGGGTGCTACTATACCAACTCGTAAAATGACATTACTAGATGCGTTAGATGGAGGGCCCTCAGCTGCTGATGAGAGGAAGAAGAAGACAAAGAAAAAGACAAGGGGGAGAGACACCCTGTTGGATTCTGAGGATGAAGATGACAAACCGGTCCTGAAGTTCACTGATCGAAGACCAAAGGTAAGAAGATAACAGTATTAGGTGAGAGGTTTCTCGTCATATCTGGAGCTGTGTTTTTAGCACAGGGTGGGAGACGACAAGCATGGGCATGATACTCTTAGAAAGCATCCAATTTTCTGCTCCATCAAAAAGATAGCTCATATGTTAATAGGTTTGTTTTACTTGAATTTAAAAAAAAACAGTCTTAAAGTATTTCACTATTTCAAAGGCCAATCATTCTAATATGGTCATAAGTTTCTGTATAAAATTTGCATTCTCCTTTTGCCTTTTCTTACATGTTAACATTGGCAACTGAGATTTGATTGGAGCTTAGTGTTCAAGATAGATGCCACTGTTTCTTGTAGGTTCAAAAAGATAACCTTTTGCAAAAATCAGCACTAGTTTCTTCATTTTCTCAATGAAACACAAAGATATGTTAGAATACATACATACATACATACATACATACACACATACATACATACATACATACATACATACATACATACATACATACATACATACATACATACATACATACATACATACATACATACATACATACATACACAATGAAACGTATACAACCTGCTGCTTTTGGGGAATGTAGAGGATATTAAAAGTGTGAATATAAATACCACATATATGCTGCTGTCTGAAGACTCTCTCAATTGGAGAGTAAGGAATGGGGTTGGGAGCTCATTGCAGCTATTCACATTTGGGGGGGGGCACCATAACTTTGTATGCTTTTAATTTTTTAGAATAAACATTTTTTGGATATTTTTGTATATGAGAATATTGAGATTTCTTTCCATATATTTCTATTTTTCAGGGAGGATATGAAAGTGATGGTGACTCGGATTTAGAAGCTGAACTAAATCAGTCTAAGAGGTAATACAGGATTGGTAATATTTTAATCAATCATGAATAAAACACTTATTTTTAACTATCTATTGCTTGTCAAAAAACTTTACCATCCTTGTAGCTGATCTCTGAATGTTTGTTGATAATTAAATTATCATTAGTAATGTGTTTCATATTTTTACCTTAGCTGTGAAAGCATTGCAATAAAATAAAGTACAACTGCTCCTGCATTCTCAATGCTCTTCATGTACTTTTAAAGTCTTTCACTGGAAATCTGTATTAATCAGGTTAGAAAGTGTCGGAGGCTGGATGCAGTGCAAGAAAGAGGTGATGACAACCCTTTTTCATTACGGTCGCATTGGCGACGACCATTCTCGGCTGGCGATGAGAATTTCTGGAAAAATTAATGCTTGTCGCCAGCCCTATAATACTGTGGCGATCAGTTTTTGCAACTGAAAATTTCACCAATGCTTTACAAAAATATCGAAGGTACCCGCCCGACGCAGTACTACCCGGTTCCTAATTTATTACCCGAATCCTACGCAAAGTGTGATTTTTTTTTGCAAACCGATGGTTAGGCAGATTTCCCATTGACTTAGTGTGGTGTTAGGCTATCATGTGGTCGAAGATAACAGCAATAACGAAAGTATTCCATGAATATCTTATAACTGCGTCACAATTTCAGCTAATAAACAGATGGCTAGGCTAGATTACCCCATTGACTTAGTGTGATGTTAGGCAACCATGTGGTCGAACGTAACAGCAATAATGAAAGTATTCCATGGATATCTTATAACTTCGTCACAATTTCAGCGAATAAACAGATGGTTAGGCTTAGCTAGATTTCCATTGACTTAGTGTGGTGTTAGGCTACCATGTGGAAGAAATTATTATTTATTCATTAGTTTATTCATAGAAGGAAAGGCTGACAAGGAATTTACGAGATGTTTATGGGTTATAGACGGGATAACAAAACAATAAAAATCGCAAGTGGCTTTTTACTAATCGTTTATTCCAAATTGCGATCAAATTGCGCGAATCGCGCAATCTAGCGGCTAATGCGAACCCTGGGCCTGCATATTAGATAGTAGAAGTAATAACTGTTTAAGAGCTAAATTGGATATTTATATGGTCTGATCCAATAGACGTGGAGAGCAAGCATAATCAGCGGCGGCAGTGTGATGTTAGTAGTAATGTTAATTATATGAAGTTATTAACAAGTTAATGAAAGAAACAAAAGCAAATAGAAATTATTGAGGAAGGTTTTATACCTTATCTTACACCTACGTATTTGAACATGAAAACATAAAGTAAGATATTTTTCACCGTACCCATTTTGTTAGAAAATATACATTAGCCTATGTCATTATTTTAAAATCAAAATGTACTACTAGCCACTGTCATCAGTACTAACTACTAGCTTTAAAGTTCAACGTTAGTGTAGTCAGTACTGAGAGTAGTGCTACTCGATGTTGAGCCTAGGCCTAGTGTTTTTTGTACTAATATTTAGCATATCAAAGTGGGGATCACATTTTCATTCTACTAGCCACTGTCATCAGTACTAACTACTAGCTTTAAAGTTCAACGTTAGTGTAGTCAGTACTGACAGTAGTGCTACTCGATGTTGAGCCTAGGCCTAGTGTTTTTTGTACTAATATTTAGCATATCAAAGTGGCGATCACATTTTCATTCTGGGCGACCAGAAATTGGGAAAAATAAAGATCTAGTCGCCACAGGATTTTCCTCCTGGCGACCTCATTCACTGGGGAATGAAAAAGGGTTGGGTGATGAGACAACTTGAAAGTTTCATGTGCGCTGGAATTGGATCAGGTGTAAATATTACATTAAAAACACCTGGATGTTATAGCATTGGCAGTATTTTAGTGCGCTGTTGACTATAATCGTTCTTTCTGAACTTGTCCAATATGGTGCATTCATCACTCACTATGAGAAGACCATGACAGTTTTCATCTAGGTGAAATACAAGTTTGCAAATTAATGTTGTTAAAGTACCTCTGCTATGAAAATGATGTATTATTACAGACAGATTTTTTCTCGTTTGAAGATTTGTCTCACAAGCCAGCCACACTTTGATTTTACCCTTACAAGTCTTGTAAACCAATAGATTGAATCGTAAAAATAGGCCCTGGACTGATGGTGATTTAAATAAAAGAAGAAAACATTATGTTAATGACAATTATTATAATGGTTCCAGAGAATAATTTATCTGGTATCGCATCGCAAAGTGCTATGCAAAATGCTATGCAAATGGTTAATATTGCTATACAAATGCAAAGATAGTATAGCAGTCTTTGTTACACAGGAACACATAGTATTTTATAATCTGAGACAAAATTCAGAGCCTTCAAAACTGCTACGAAACATTTGAATCTGAAATCATTTCTCCGGGCTCCATCATTTGATCCTTGTATGTACCTAAGCCCATCTAACCTCTCAGCTTTTCTTAACATATGAAAGTGGAATACTTTAGCTGGTATGATTGACAGCCTGAAGTCTTCTTTCCAAAAAAATATGCACAGGTTGATGAAACCATCTCCAAAGTGGCCAACCTCGGGTATGAACACTGGTAGAAGCTCCATAAACACAAGCCGGACTCTCTCGCTGGACGACATGAACACCTTGGACTCGTCTTCCATCCGTGACGTTATGTACGAGACCTGGAGGGCTGAAAAGACCGTAGAGCTCAAGAAGAAGAAGAGACTAGAAAAGAAGAAAATTGAGGAGGCAGAAAAACAAAAAAAGAAGGTAAAATTTATAGTTCACTTGAAATACCAGATAACATCTGTTGTACATGTGGTCGCTCATGAAGGAACGAAACTTCTAGCATAAAGTTACTCTGAATAAATATTATGTAAGTTGTGAAACATGTGTCTGTTTGTATTAACCCTGGGGGGGGGGTACTACTGTTACTACATGTTACTACTGTAATACTTAACTGGTGGTAGCTGTCTGTAATGGTTATTACATGGGACAAAGTTTTCTGTCAATAACTCTGTATGGTTTATCAAGCAGTCTGTTATCATATCAGTGGGCAAATTCTTAATGTGACTTGGTGAAGGAAGGTTTTCAATGTTTTCTTACTGATTTTATTACCATGGTACCTGACAACCAATGTTTGGCTAAATTATCTGGTTATATCAAATATTACTGTTAACAAACAGAACATACATTTTAACCGTTATATTGTATGGGATTATCTAGGAAGCAGAGGAAAAGAGGAGAGATGCTTCTCTATCATACCAGGCATGGAAAGATAATAAAAAATCAAGTCTGGTGGCCCAGAAGAGGGCGATAGAGGAGAAGAAACGGAAAGAGAAGGAAGAGAAAGAAGAGAAGATGACTCAGCAGATTCATGCCAGCAAGGTACAGACACTTTAATGTCACAGAATTGTGTACAGTTTGTTCACATTACAGTAATGTAGTATCATCTATGTATTACAGTTAGAGGGCGTGATCTCTTTGATCCTAGCAGGATCTTCTCCAGAGGTAGACTAAACCTAAACAGAGGACACTGGTTAAAGATATAGATGGAGGGAGAAGTTCACTTGCGTGTTGAACAATAAATAGAGTAGAAGAACTAAACAGAACAATGGGCAGTGAGATGAAAGGAAGTAGGTGATAAAGAGACTGCTGGAGATAAAGGACTGAGGAAGATAGGGGGATGGAGAGGGGGATAACATAGATAGAGAGTTAGCAATGGAGGTTGAGGAGAGGAATGGGGGGGGGGGAATTAGGAAGAAAAGAAACATGTGAGAGTGGATGGACATGATGTGTGATGTAGAAGAAGAAGAAGGAGAAAGAATGGGTGGATGGGAGGGGGTGGAGGGTTTGTCATTCCCTTCTTGGACATAGAACCGTCGGTAGATTTCAGAAAAAGATCATAACACAGTCACCGGGTCTGCCCTCAAGTATGCTCACAAATGTAAATCTTTGACTTAAAGTATTTTTATTGCAGTCTTTAGGTTTTGGATGATTTGCAAATCAAATTTTGGGACTAACTACCAGCTGAATGTGTGCCACATTTGACCAAACTTTGTGGGAAAATATGCTAGAAAATGTGAAGACGAAAAAGTGTGAATATATCATAAAGTGCTATATCTCCAGAACCAGAACATAAAAGGAGCACATATATGCATGGTATGATAACCCTTGCAAACCCAATTACTTCTATGATGAATGGCTTTTCTGTGTCACTAACTATCATAGGATTTGAACTTTCCTCCTTTAAATAGCTAAGAGGGTTTTTGACTCTCTAATGATTGTTATCTGTCATCAACATTCAGAAGGGTAACATCTTTGCAATGATCAAGTTATCTGTGTATGATGTTCTGGTACTTGATTTCAGGACACATTTTCCTCAGTTGCTCTATCAATCAGGTGATTGCATATACAATTTACTTATAAAGGCAAGGAATTACTAAGCCTGCTGGCTTTCTGGTTAAGTTATTTATTCTATAACCATCAGGCTTATGAATCCTGGAAGCAAGATAAGGATGGAAGACTCAAAGAAGAAAGGAGGAAGAAAGATAACATTGAAAGAGAGAAGACCATGACAATGAGAGAAAAAGAGGATGAAAAACAAAAAGATTCAGAGACGGCCTTTAAGCGATGGTTAGTATAGACACTAGGATTGTTACCTTGTTTGTCTGTCAGTCTGTGTGAATATGTCATCTGTCAGTTTCTTACTTTACAAATGAACATTTAGCAGACGGTGAAAAATTTACTTAAATGTCCATGTCTTGATGTAACGTGTGACAAACCCCCCCCCTGACCCCACCACTGGGTATGTTACAATGAGTAACAAGTATGCATCATTGATGGCAGACACTGTCTGGTATGTTCATAGCTGGGTAGTTAGTTGATAACAGTGCACAGGGCTTGAAAACTTTGGAATATACTCATACAACAATGAAGTCAAGTTTATAATCATTTCTACAATATACTGAATTTTAATTATACTTTGTGACTATTTTTTGGTCATATCATTTCAGGAGCTCAGACAAGGAGGAGAGATTGAAGAAAGAGGCGAGACAAAAACGAGAAAAAGAGGAAGACCTGAAGTATGAGCAGGAATTAAAGGAAGCTGAGAAAGAAGAGAGTAGTGTGAAAGCCTACCAGAAATGGGAGGATGAATTAGAGAGGAGAAAAGACAGGGAGAAGAGGAGGCTTAAGAAGACTCAACCCATTAGTCCGTACCCATTCAGACCCAGCTCGAATACTGTACCATTTGGGAGGTGACCAGATGGTATGCACAGCATTGTAATTATGTATGCGAGATGAAGTGATCTAACTTTGTGTATGTCATGTAATCGTAGATGTGTGCAGGATGAAAAATATAAAATAAGTACTAAAAAATGACTACTTAAAGATGAATAATTTATTGTTAACAGTTTGTGTAGAGGTTGGGATGTTGATTCAAACTGGTATACATCCTGGCATTTTGTTTGACAAATGTGCCGTTTTACATAGCATTTTGTATGCGATACCAGTGATGTTATACTCTTGCTTTGAACATCATTTTTTTTCTGTATGATGAAGTTTGCTCTGTTATTCAGTTACATTGTTGACATTTATTATCGATGGAAGGCTTGTAATCATATAGCTGGCAAAGGACATCAGAAAATTTACTGTTAGAAAAGAGCCACTTATGAGGCTAGTGTCATGGAAATTCTATTTTATAGCAAACTTCTTTGTATGTGAGTGTCAATATAAAAAATTCTAATGCACTGCATTAATTAAGTAAGAAGAATACAATCATTCAATTGCAGTGAGGGATAATTTTACACATTTCAATCCAATCTTGAAATCCATTATTTGTGGAACGATAACCTAGTGATATTGTTGGCCCAATAATAGAGTCAGCAAGAGGGCTAGCAGTAGTAAACTTACCCCCCCCCCCTCTCCCCCCCAAACAAAATGCTAGAAAGTGGCCACATATGAGGCTAGTATGGAAGGAGCGACGACTTCAATGATTTCTGATAATTTGTATGTAAGCAGTCATCAGTATGGTACTAAGTACTTGAATGAAATGGCATCAACTTTAAAGTGCATGAAGTTGGCAATTATTAGAAAGGTCAGTCAGTATTTTATTTCATGTTTATCTCTGGAAATGTGTTGAAATATCCAGACAGGTAATTCAGTCGTTTCATGAGGTCACAGATTTTGACGTCTAAAGGTATCGGATTCTTCTACTTGATGAAGGATTTCATACGCTACATATCACATTCGTCTTTCTAGAGTTATCATTTTCAAGGTTTTATATTTTGTCCCTTTTTTAATCTCCAGTGGCCTTTTACTTTCACAAAAAATATAATAGGCCACATTTACTTTTATAGAAACCTACATATGTTAAGTATGACATCCATCTAAGTCTTCCTTCCTAAGAAATGTTAGTTTTCTACATTTGACCTCTGCTGACCTAGAGGCACCTTTCACTCCAACATAAAATAATTGGGTTTCTTCTTATTCTTTATACATTGTATTTATATGCCAAGTATGAAAGCCATTCAAATTGTCATCCTTGAATATATCATTATCATCATATTCCAGACATTTTTCACACTTCAGCTGACCTTATATCTCTACTGCAAGATAAAGAGGACTGTTCTCCTTGGCCATAGTATAAGGATTCTATACACACCATAAGACGATGTTAATAGCATGGTTCCATCCAAGTTGCCCTTCTTGAGGTATCACATTAACAAAACAGGCATTATTAAGTACAAAGGAAGAGCATAGTGATTGTATTCAAAACTGAAACCTATTAAATGGCAATTATTTAAAAGATTATATTTAAGAGCAGCATTATGGAGTATTCTTAGGACTTTCAGTCGGTCCTGATCACACCAGAATATGTGTGTCTGTCAATAAAGGTTATGTGTAAATTGAAGTAACACTATCTTTGTAGAAGTAACTTTTAAAAGATCATATTTTAATTTTTTAGACCAGTAGTGGTAGGGTTGAAGTTAAAACACTTGTACCCATTTATGTGTAGGTAGTGCTATATGTGTGTGACTATGCTAGTATTTCACCTTGTTGTTTCAGTAACGTGTTCAATTTTAAATATTAAAAATTACCATACAAGTTCTTAGTGACAAAGAACTGCTACTTATGCCAAACTGGTACAAAGTAAATGGTACAAAAACGTACATTAATAACACTTTTCAGCAGTTGTTTTCAACTTAGAATATGCAGTATTCATAACTTTTTGAGAATCTTCATGACAATGGGCTATAAAGTAAGCCTTCTTTGTGCTTCACCTCATAGTCAAGAAAGGAATTGTGATGAACAATTTTTCATGAAGATTTCTTCCGGTGGCATTAACCCATTTACAATGTGATTATTTTAATGTTTTGTTCATCTTTCCATTTCAGAAATCAAACTGCATTTATCAAATGGTTGCTAGATAAATTTAGAAAGTGTTACTCGTAATGTTATCTTTGATATTATTAGTTGTCTGTGCTAAGTAATATGTTACTGTTGGAATGTTTATTAAGATAGTGCTGATGTAGGCCCTCTCATAAAACTTGAACAAAACTGTTGTCTCATACAAAACAAATTTGAAATTCCTTGTTATCTCAACTCCATCCGTGGTACTGTTAATGTAAATAGATTTGTGCAATAAAAGCTGATATTATCATATGTATACTCTTTTCTACAATCTTTCAAAAAAACTTCTTTTAATAGAAGCAGTATTCAGGTCCCAAAATCAAATGATGACAGTTGTCTGCATCTTATTCAACAATCATATTGTCCTCTTCAGGTCTTACTGAAATTATTTTGAGTGGATATAAAGCTTCTCAACAGCTATAGGTTGGTTTGGATTTGTGACTTAAAAGTTCAGGTATTGCTACTACATTCCTGGGCAGAATTTATCTAAAATGTTTAAAGTTTTCTACCAGATAAATGCTTCTTGGGTTTGAGGTCTGGATTGATCATCATGACCCACCCATCCCCTCCCTCCACATCACCATATTAAGCTAAATAATCAAATCTCTGAAAGATTTCATCAAGTGGCACAAGTTTCATCAAGCATAGTGGTTTTGCTCCTTAGGTATTGAATAGCATTTCATTGTCGTTCCACCATTGATCAACAATCCTTTCGTACACCTTAAATTTTGCTAACTTATGTAGTTTCTTAACTCTAGGCAACTTAAACACAAATGGCTGTGTGTACTTTGTTCATATGCCATAAACCCTAAGCAGAGCTGTTGTCTTTCAGTTCAAGATACAATAAGATACAAATAAAGCAATGGAGGTTTTACTTCTTTTTATATTCTGTAGTAATATTTCAAAACTCGCTCAATGAGGTTAAGACCTACAATACATCAACATGTTGAAATATGGGGAGAAATATGTGTTCATGTTGTGAAAATGCCCTCCTTCAGATAAAAATACTAACAATTATCTATTCTTCACCTTGATTCTGGATGAGATTGACCATTTTCTCTCATACTTCAAAAATTTCAGTAGTGATTAACTTGAAAGCCACCTCCATATATGATGATATAAAGTTGGAAGACTTGAAGATTTACACACTGAGAACCACACACAGTGCATTCTGAATGCAGTTTGCACAATATGTACAAATAAGACACACAGTATTTTATCAGCTGACCTGAACCACAAGTATGTCATGTGCATCTGGGTATGGAACCATAAAAATAAATGGCTCACTATACCTTGGTATGAATGAAATGATCAATAGTGTATTAAGAACTCTTGTGATTGAGTGGCTGCATTTATAGCACAGTAAACAAGAGTTTGGTCCTAAACGAAATAAAATGATTCCAACAATTCGGCATGTTCATGTAAAACATCTTAAACTGTTTCACAAACAACGATAGTTCAGCAAACAACGAACAAGACATTCATTTATAAACTTGCTCATGTGATCTCAAAGGTCTCTCAATGATATGAAAGATTGATAAACATTTTGCCAAGACTAATTTCAACATCTGAAGTAAAACATACAGTGATAAATGAAGCATTCATTTATCCATAAAAATATTTCCGAAACTTCTTACATATTCCAAATTCCAACAACTGAAGGCAACAAGTTTCTGGCCAAACTCATTTGAGCATTGAATGTTAAGACAGTAGCAGTAATACAGCCTTCATCCCAGCATCCACAAGAGATTGAGTTTGGACCCAGATTACTCCAAGTATCATTGCTGATAATGGCTCAGTGTTTTATTTGGACCATTTCTTTATGAACCTTCAATTTGGGATTCTTCATCACTTTCTTGTTAAATTTGGTGAAGAGCTTCTCTTCGCTTGTGATGCTAGCATCCTCTCCATGTGCGAAATACTCTGAGAGAACCTACAAAAGAGATGAGGCACTATAGGGTTTAAAACATTTCATTTTAAATTATATGATTGGGTGTGAAAAATATTGTTTCATAACACGGAAGAAGAGTATCGTACAATGCATACCTCATTCCAAGAGTTCAACATTTAATTACTTACAATGTAGTCCAACCAATGTTCCTTGCAATACTGCATCAAATTCTAGATTTCACTTATCTGAATTATGGTATGGGTGGGGGGGGGAGGGAAGGTGGGGCAGGGAGGAAGAGCTGTGACACATCATCTTGGAGGCCATGTCTTTGGAGTTTTGAAACCGAAAATCCCTTTCACATGTCATGAGGTTTCCCTTCCTTAAGAGACCCGAAAGTGAACATTTGACACTTAAAACTACCAAATATTAATTTCATTGTTTTTTCAAGTTTTCACAGTGTACCTTTTTCTTCAACTTTTTGATTCGGATTTCACCGCCAGCCTGCTGCAAGACTTCAGTGATAACAGCTTCCCATTTGAACTTTCCACCTGTTTGAATTATTCAAAAAAGAAAGATGGCTTGGTTAGGATAAGTACAATATTTTAAAAACTTCCATAGTATAAAAGACTTAAAAAATGTTTTCATATGCCACAGCAACCATCAGTTAAATGAAATCTATGGTTTGATATGAATAATAGGATGTGAAAATGATTGATTGTTCTGGTTTGACTTATCTGTACTTGTGACGAACTTGACGTTTGTAGTTGAAACCATCACAGCTTATTTCAAGTTGCCTTCTACACAAGGAAGGCCAAACAGGAAACACTAAAATGATTGAATTCAAGACATTCTAATAATAAACTCTGGGACAGTCCCCTTGATACTTTGGGAAGATTCTGTGTGTACTTCAAATCTAAGGACTGTAAATAAAGTCCAGGTACTGTCCACCAGAAATAAAGGCATTTGTTCACTCCATTCTCTAAGAAAACTTAACTACCAAACTTGAATAACTCCTGCCTGGCTCAATGAAACTTTTGATTTTTTGAGGGGACTCACCACCTCTCCTTGATTGCTCTGTAACATCATCATCATCTCCATCCTCTTCCTCCTCCCCCTCTGCTGCTTCTTCCACACCATTTTCTTTCTCATCCCTCTTTCTCTTTTTACTCTTTTTACTTTTCAGACTTTGATCATTGTTCATCTTGTCTTTCCTTTTCCTACTTTTGCAGTCACTTTCTGTCTGATTTCCTTTGACTTCTTTCATCTTAAGTGACTCATCCTCATCACCATTAACCTCCCTTTCTCTTTTCTTCTTTCCCTTCCTTTTCTTCTTTCCTTCCGATTCCTCCGAGATGCCATTTTGTTTAGATTGCTGCTGGAATGCATCGACATCGTCTTCTGTCAGACCGATTGCAGTCTGCTCGTCCTCTCCATGATTTCCATCATCATCATCTTCTCTATTTTTCTTCTTCTTTTTCTTCTTCTTTCTCGGTTGCTCTTCAAGTCCATCCTCTCCATCTCCATTTACTTCATCTAACGGGTCTCCTTGACGCTTCCTCTTCCCGCCACCTTGAGCTCTTTTGTCTTTATGATTAATGTGGTCTACAGTCGTCTTATTTTCTTCGTCCCCTCTCTTGGCCGTCTTTGATTCCCCGTCATCGACTTTGGCTTCCCCGTGCAATTCTTCGTTTTTTGTGGCGGATGGCTTAGTTGACTCTGCCCTCTGTTCAGATTCACAGCGTCAAAAGAAAAATGGGACAAAAAAAGAAAAGAAAATTACATGAGGTCAGTGACACTATTAGATGCAACAAACTCTAAACCTGCCTCTTGAAGAAAGATGATTGTATTAAGCAAAACTAACAAGGAAGACAACATCAATCAAGACAAAACACAGGAATAGTAAACGCAAATTATTTTCTTACCTGAATTTCGAAATTGACATCTATATAATACCTACATGAATAAATATGGATAAAGGATCATAATGTTGATGTTATGTGCTAATTTTTTTTAACAAGAACGTTCCAAGGCAAAAAACAAGAACGTTGCAAATTTTTCACTGCTTTAACCTGTCTTCTACTGAGTCCAATAATGTGGAATGCACAATGCAACATCTATAATCAAATCCTTTCCAAATATTGACAGATTGCCAACAAAAACCTGCTAAAGGGCTGGAAACAGTCTATTAAACATACAGTAGAGCATATTATAAATTTCTTCCACAACATTTTCTCACTTTTTCTCTCAGATGTCTGTGGTACAGAGGAAGCCCAATGGCAATGTTTTCACAAGCACTGATTGGAATGAGATTTATAGATAGGGTTCAAATATATCTGTAGGTTAATAAAATGTCTGATAATTACATTACTTGAGACATACTACTGTGTCAAGTTTGACTAACAACCCTTTGCTCACCTGAGCTGCTGCATACTTCTCGATCGTGTCCCAGACTTGTTCAATCAACCAAGTCTCTCTTACATGCATGCTGTTCCTGACAAAATTCTGAGAAAAAACAGCAAATCAGAAACAGTAAACCTATCACATGCAAAATCAGTGAAAAGTCCAACTTTTACTATTCTACTTACATTCTACTTATTCTACTTATATGAGACAAGCACCTTAAAGACAACGGTTACTTGCCAAAATTTTAAAAGAAAAATTTCTTACTGAAGCTGTAGGCATTGATTTTAGCAATTTTTTTAACAGGATTGGGCAATATAGTTAACAACATTGCATTTTATCAGCTTCCACGATTTAGCTAAATGTTGACTTGTTGCACATCATTATAAAAAGTGATTCACCATGCACCGACAAACGTGTCTAATATTCAGCTCTTTGGGCTCTTTTCACACTTTAACCTCTACTGACCTTGAACACACACACACATGACTGCATGTTTCTGTACTTGCCAACCTATGACACATAAATCTGGTAAGTAACATAATGTTGAATATAATTAAGTTGACCTATTTGACCTGTCGTAAATTCAAAATTGGCATATAGCAGATTCCATTTTCATATTTATAAGATATGACAATAATACTTACAATATTTATCAATTTTTGAAAGATAGCATAATTACATAACAATACTTCATACTGTATACAAGCAATGCAGAAGTTGTTCTATTCTACTATACAACAATTATATTACATCGTTTTATGAAGTGCAATTGTCCAATATAAACAAATGTGAACAAATTTTTACTTTAGTTCACTTGAATTTATTGTGAGGCAAACTTACCATAAATTTTGCTTTCTTTCTTGGGACATTAGCTTGTCCACAGTTGATGATGTTCTTCATAGTGTTCCTTACTTTGGGATTCAATGAAGCGTTCATACTGGCTTCACGTACCGTCTGTGGAGGGACAGAATATTTATTGATACATTTACTACAAAGTATGTTTGCAGGCATTAACTGACCTTGATCATGAAAATGGCATGGTAAAATACAATGGAAGCTAAAGATCAAAATCCAAACAGAGATATCTATATCCATTTCAAAAGCAGACAAAATACAACACTGACTGATATACCAAATCCAATCATCTATAAAAAAAAAAATAAATAAAACAGTTTTTAAAAATATGAAATAAATCCAGAGGCAAATAGTGGAAGAGTATTGTTGAAAAGCAGCAGTGTGGTTCTCCTTGAATTTAATGTGGTTTTCATTCAACTTATTACTGCTGTGTAAATGTTGATTGCTTATATTTAATTTTTTTTTAAATTCTATTCTCAGTATTATCAGAATTGCTGGCTAGGCCTTTGTCTCCTTTCCCAATGGCTTGTATATACTAATTATTTAATAATTAATATATAACACTAATTCACTTGGTTCTTTGGTGCTCAAATGTACAGTTTCTTGCATAGTTCAGTATCATAAGGTAAGTGGGCCTTTTTACTGTACCTCTATCCAACTGTTCTGCTTGACTGCACCCTTGTGTGGTGTAGCTTTGAAGTTTTTACCTCCATACTTTTGGTCTTCTGAGATGCAGGAAGTGTGCTCCTTGTATGCATCTCCACTTTTGTGGGGATAAAATAGAAATATATATACTCTTAAACAATGAAAAGTTATCATAGGCACTTGATATCAGGCAATAAGTTAGGGCTCATTTTTTGTGCAGCAGTATTGAAGGGGTTAATGAATTTTCGTTTCTTATGAAATACTAAGAATGACCATTTTGTTAATCTGTCACCAGATAAGGTACTTCCTGCCTGGATACTAGTGTATATAGTTGACCATAAAAAGGATCCTTTAAAAGTGCTAAAATACTTTAGTAATGTCAGTATTTACATAAAAGTAAATCCTCATAACAGCTAAATTCTGCATTTAACTTATTCCTGTAGGAACATTGGAACATGTGCATATTATACAGTTCATTTCTAACACTTCAGTTCTTGTACCAGTAATTAACAAATTAGTTACAATCCCAGCCATATTCAAACCCATAAAAATACATCTTAGAGAGACAAAAAAAATTAATAAAATACTTACTGGAAGTCTTTTCCACAGTCAAGACAAGATAGGACCTCACATGCTCTACATTTGGTGAGATAGTGCTTCTCTACATTAGCTTTCTTTAGAGATTCACCACAAGCATTGCACGTGAAGAACACCATTGCAGTACCTTGGTGTGAATTTCAGATAGGAGATATAGACCAAACCACTGTTTCTTCTTTTACAGCTTATCTGGATAAAAAGGGAACAATTTAATTGAAAGTGAGAGAGCACTGCAGGCCACCCTTTTGACATGTATGGGAAATGAGTAAATGACTGAACTTTTCCTTTTATTTCCAAATCCAAGAGAAATAAATTATGGAGGCAAAATTGCAGAATACCCAGCATGAATAATCTTTATGATCTTGTAGTCAAGAATCTGCAAATCTAGCTACGTCAAAAAGCTTTACAGATGCAGGGTATTCTGCACTTATTTCTTTCTGGAAATAATTAATAGGCCTGTCAAAAACAGGTTGCATCAGGCAATAAGTAAACATTCACTGACTAACCATTGTACCTGTGATCAAACAAGGAATCTGACAAAGGGCTATAAATATAATTACTTTCAGAAACACTTTAAAATTCTAAAATTTAACAATTTACTTGTCATCTGTAAATTACTTTCTGATGAAACCAACAATGGCTAACACTCATTAATCTTATGAGTTTGAGGTGGAAATCATTTTTTCCCCTCTCCTATAGGGTCCTTGATGGGGCTTTAGTGTCACTGCTGATCCTTTTTTTCTACTACACTAAACTAAACTAATCATTAGAGCCGGACTGAACTTAGCCTAAAGTAACTTAGGACTAGCATATCACTAATAGTTATACTAATATTGAGACCATGGGCTTAACCTTCGAAAAGTGGAGTTTCGTCACAGGAATTTCAGACAGGAAATATAGGCCAAAGATATACTCATAATCATATCCAGTTTGACAAATATGCTTGAGGAATTAGATTGGCCCCTGCTTAAATCAAGAAGAAAGCACACACGTCTACAAATGCTTTAGAAAATCAACAATAACAATCTTGTATCAATTGATAAAAGCAATCTTATCCCAACGAAAAGTGTTAATACAAGAAATAAACATGATCTTAACTTACAAGTTCCCTCGCTAAAAAAAATTTATATAAATATTCCTTCTTCCCCTGCACCTTAAAAGATTGGAATGCTTTGACATCAGACATTGTGCATGCACCAGTGCACCTAGTCTAGACTGTTTCAAAGGCAAGCTTACTAAAGTCTGTTGGCGTTTATGTCCTCTGGTAGGATTTTTGCCGACTTAACCCATTCAGAATCAGTATAGATGAAATAGGGGTCCAGCTTCCAAGCAACCAGGGCAGTAGCTTGTGGTGTTGGACCCTGCAGTTTATAAAGTGATATTTTCCAACACAGCTATCTTATTAAACCAATCAATTATTGATATTACTGGTCGAGACAATACGGCCGAAACACTGCTATATTCTCATTTTCACGTCTGCACTTTTCAGTCACACAGCATTGCATTCTCGTTCAACTGGTTAAGCCTAATATAGGCCTACTGACACCGCGGCTAGGGCCACACATAGCCTAAAATATGAATTTGATTATTAGCATTTAAAGTGATGAAAGAATAATAATCATACATGAAAAAACCGGAATTAGGCTGATCTTATTTCAAAAGACGCAGCCCGCATTTTCGATCTTCTTTAAAGAAATGCGGCCAGACTATGTAACTTTCAGCAGCATATATAATTTTGCACATGTGTGCATGTGATCATGGCAAGAGGGATTGAAATTATCTTATACATGTGTGTACTAGTGTTGCCAGATGGTAAATCTCTATTAATCGTTCCGACAGGCCGGTTCCCCTCAAATTTGACCCATTATATTGAAATTGCATCTAAATGGCAACTCCCTGGTGGACTTTGCGATATAGTCAAATCAGGGAGCTGCTACTCTGTAGCAGCTCCCTGGTCAAATATTATCATGTAATATTATTGAGTGTATTTAATTTATGTCGTATGCTCCTTCAATTCACTCTTAGCAGCTCTGAAGAATATAGTCCACAAGATTTAAATACATCCGTGGGAGCGTTCTTGTTTGTTTGTCAGTTTTCACGATCAAAGATAGAGAAAAGTAGTCTTCATGACCTACACATAATTCTTCAAGATCTATGACATCTTAGGACGCAGTGTTCCATTACCTTACGGCACACATTGATAGGCGTTGCTTACTTGGAGATTTCTTGGCTGCAAAATTTGTGATTGGCTCTTTGGAGCAACTTGATGTATTACCATAGAGCAGAATCTGCTCTATGGGTATTACTTAATATTTTGGAGGTGTGCTGTTGTTCGATCAATCAACGATTCGGATAAAATCCCATCATAGTAGACTCCCCCATATCTTAGGCAAAGTTTTACTGATGCGCGCGTATGGAAAGCCATTTTAACATTTAATCGGGGATTTTAGATATTTTAAATTGTTTCTTATTTTAGATATCTAAAATTCTATTTCAGATATCTAAAATTAAATTCGAGATATCTGAAATTTTATTTGAGATATCTGAAATTTAATTCGAGATATCTAAAATAGATTTCGAGATATCTTAAATTCTAATTCAGATATCTGAAATTTAATTCGAGATATCCGAAATTGAATTCGAGATATCTGAAATTCTTTTTCAGATATCTGAAATTGAATTCGAGATATCTGAAATTGAATTCGAGATATCTGAAATTGAATTCAAGATATCTGCAATTCTAAATTCGAGATATCTGAAATTGAATTCGAGATATCTGCAATTGAATTCCAGATATCTGAAATGCATATGCAGAAATTCCCGATTAAATGTTAAAATGGCGTACGTATGGAAAGCCATTTTAACATTTAATCAGGAACTTTCAGATATCTGAATTGAATTCGAGATATCTGTAATTGAAATCGAGATATCTGAAATTCTATTTCAGATATCTAAAATTGAATTCGAGATATCTGCAATTGAATTCGAGATTTTAAGATATCTGCAATTATTTGTAGATATCTTAAATAAATTGGAGATATCTGCAATTTAATTTGAGATATCTGAAATTATTTCAAGATATCTGACATTCCTTATTAAATGTTAAAACGGCTTTCCATACGCGCGTTCGTCAGATCTGTATTGAGAATCGAAATGGAAGGGTCTCTCAATGATTTTTATTTTAGTGCCGGCAGCTTCATTTATTATTTGTGATTCAAGAAGAGACAATAAATCCTCAAAATCGTTTGCAAATCTTCATCATTTATTTGGATTGTTCGACTATATGCGTAATATCTAGATTTTGCTGGCCTAACCTTTAACCAACCCCCCCCCCCCCCATCAGGCAAGATCCGCTAATCCCATGGCAATACAGCCAAATAATTTCTACTATAATGCCATATTTTGAAAACTGAATTATCTAGTCTTGAAATTATCCAAGTTTTTGATTGATTCACAAAACTAGCTAGAGCCAAAAATTAAAATTGATGATAATCAAATCATGAAAAGGCATTAATCTCTATTTTCCATTTGCAAGTTTGAAGTTGATTTCTACTATTATCACATAATACAGAAAGTCATTTGCATAAGAAAGTCTAAACATAAATAATACATCATTTAATATGTTTACGGATATTTAACACAGTAGCAAGTGATTTTGTCTCTGGTATTGATTCCAAAATACAGAGAGTGATTGGTAGAAGAACCAGAATAAGCACAAGCTTTTCCAATCTGGTTCCTTACGTAAAAAGCTTCCTTTACGTCAATAAATTCTACAAACATACCATCTTCAAACATTCTAGTCGGGTATAGCCTAGAAGTAGGCTACACCAAAACAAGTCATGATTTAGGTAAGAAAATTTGAAAACTGCAATAGCTACTGCACAAATGGCAATATTGACACCCTGTGAACACTTTGTCATTTTTCTAGGCGATTTTTGCAAAGTCAGGCCTATACTCTACGATATAATGCAGTGGAAAAGCTTTCTTGAACTCATTCATTGTGATACTAAAACAGTAAATACCATTGTTATAAGTTAATATTTAAATTTAGAAATAATCTGTATGTTAAATTTGTTCAAACTGTCCACCAAAACTCAAAAATGTGCTTTAGTTAGATCTGGACATATGGACACAAATAAAAAGAACACTTCAAATATCTCCTCCCCCAATACCCTTCCCCAATACCTCCCTCCCCCAAAACTTCCCCATGTGACTGGTACGATTTCCTGTATGACATACGTATTGCTATCCAAATACGAATACATATATATGTGCATTTGGCATCAAGCCTTCATCATAAAGATATCTAGACTATAGTCATAACATCAAAGACATTCAAAGATTGCATCTTGTCATGTTGTAAATCAAATCAATACAAATATACATATGTTATAAAGATACTCAGTGAAATAATTAAAAGGCGAGGGGTGTGTCCACGTTCTTGAAATGAATCCAGGGAAACCTTTTTTAAAATTTTATTTGTTATACTTGAAAGAATATGTAAATTAGTACTGACCAAATCTAGAAAGTCATATCTGTAATTTAGATGTTGTACCTTCTACCATGTGGAATTGCTAACTGTGGTTACTTCATTTTGTTTCCTTGTTTCTGTTTCTTGCTCAATGGGAATAATTCTTCTAAACTTGGGGTACTAAATCTTTTTTACTATTCTGTTATTTCTGGTAACTTCAAATATATCAAATAGGCCTACAAGAAGAAATAAAAACAAAAACATATGTAAATATGTGCATTAAACAACATTTTTTACATCAATCAGTAGAGAATACATTTATAAACCAGAAAAAAGATTGCATGTGTAATACTACTGAGAATCTTCATTAGTGATTTTTTATATTTTTTATATGGCCTACCCGTAAAAGGTCATCAGTATTAGCCCCAAATTTTAGCTTGCTAAAAGTTGCTAAACTTGTCCATAATACATTCCTGGTAGTTCTGACTATCCAATTTTTTGGCAGAAAACTAAGACTGTGTTCATATTCAAAATTTTAAATGTCTCAACAGTATAATCAAATGCTTGTTATATTGGAGCATGAGTGACCAATATTTGACTTTTCTAGCATATTTTGGGCCAATACTGATGACCTTATAAACATGACATTTCCACAATCTGGATATTGTACCTCTTTTGTTGAAAGCTGAAAGGAACTCTTCCTATTATCTGGTGCTTGTCACTCAGTTGTACCCATGTTTTTAGGCAAAATGCAACAAGTTAGTTTTTACTACGTTTTAGGGTTCTATTTATTATCGTTTAGTATTGGGTGTTTATTACTATCTGTTTTAGGCTTTTACAATAATAATCTTACTGTAGTATAGTTTCAAATACTTATTTATATTTAAAAATTGACTATGATTTAATCTTTTGTGCATAATTTTTAAAAACTATTTTACTATTTACATACTTCTGAATTTGTTTTGGACTATATGCGTTCAGGTTTTTTATTTATTTGATATATTATATATAAATTTTTTATGATCGTTTAGTACGGGCGTTTTTATATTGTTGCTTTAGGATTTTACATTTTATGCCTTATTGGTTCTATATATTTAATATTAAGGTTTTTGTTACTATTTGTTTTTAGGTTTTACATTTGTAAAGCGCTTTGAGCAGCTATATAAATATTACTTATTATTATTATTATATGCGCAATAACGATGGGAAGAAAAAGTTGTTGCTGTTGTTTTGGACCTTTCTATTTTGTTCTCCCTTCCAACATACAAGCCTTTTCTCACATCTGAAAAAAAGACCATGAGACAGTAAGTAGCCTGGTGAACAGACAGCTTAACACTGAAGGAGTAGCATAAAGAGATACACAGACAGAAAGAAACAGAGAAAAAAAGAGGGGTGGGGGAGGGGGTAAATTTCCAGATACACGGCATCAATATTTCAGTAATATATAATCCTTTAACTTTGACGGAACTGGCAGTTCATGTATTCTATTCAGCCTTAAAGGAGTAACAAACTCTCTTATCTTAATTCTACAGCACTGCTGAAGAGAGGGCGCTATCCTTGATAATCCCTTCAGCCAATTTATTTTCCTTTCAGCGTCGGACACTTTGAACTGCTCGTCTGAGATTCCATCAGGTCTGTCGGGTACGTCGACCCGTAATTCAGAGCGAATCAAGAGTTCCAGCAGGTCGGTTCCTGATTGGTTGTAGATCTCTTGTTGCATGAGAGTTCTACCTTTATAACAGACAGAAGTGTCAGCTCCGTACTGTATCAATAGAGATGCACTGCCGACGTCTCTTATAGGGGTGTTGGGGTCTGCATTCGTGACAAACTCGGTCGACAAATGATATTCCATTGTGTGCAGTTCATGGGAGTGAGAAATCTCTGGGGGAGAGAAAGCTACCAGATGAAGAGCTCGTAATCCTGGTCAAAAAAGAAGAGAGAAAGGTTGGATTGAAATGGCTTGTAATAATGAGACTGAATAAACTTACTGATTTCGTTGGTCAGTATAAGGGCTACTGGAAATACAATAATATGGATTTTAAGAGTGACAATAGCCTCCCATCCACCCCCCCCCCCAAAGATAAAAAAGATGTAACTCAAGTTATCATCAGCAAACGTTTCAATCTATTCATAGAAACAACTCATTTCATGTTTCCAACTGCAAATGTGTATGTTTAGTGAGACAAAAAATGAATTTTCCAACTTCAATGCTTAGAGGTTGAATACATCTCACCAGCTTCGTGCATTAAACAAGCCCACTACTTTGAAAGCCTCTTTAAGACTTTGCAATATGAAGGCAAATCACAGCCTATCACAGCATTACCTAAAAACTAGAAACTTGAAAGCAAGACCTATCTGTCATTGGTTGGGTATCATTAGTGGACTTAGTGTCCTAACAGATGGCTCACACCTGACGAAGGATATGTTTCCATTCAAACAAGTACAGTAGTCACAGTTAACCTAGGACTGCAAGCAAGCTTGAGCAGCTTTGCTTTTACAGTCTGTGAAATATTTTACCAGTAAAAACTGCTTTGGCAAACAAGGTTGACTTTGCATTTTACTTTGGAGGACCAGGATTGAGAATACTTTGTCCTTACCAGCCCCTTTCCTACCAGCTCTGTTCCTAATGCCTGCCAGTTCATCTCCGATGGCCGCATTGACATCGATACTCCGCCCATTCTCTATCAGCACCCGAATCATATCCGCATGAGGGACGCGGTTCTGGACCACAGCAAAGTGAAGGGGAGTGTAACCAGCGGCGTTCCTCTTGTTTGGATACATTCCATACTTCAACAGTTCCCTGGTTGCTTGCACCAATCCGTGGCGTACACAGTGGTGGAGCGTGGTATCAGCTGCACAGTAGAACAAATCAGATGAAATAACAGTTTGCCTTGGTTGTGTAACTTTGTTTCATTCTGAACAGGCCAAATGAAAACAGTGCTCTTGTAATTGGATATCCTTTTATTTTATTTTAATATAGCAATCTGGTGGTTTGTGATTACAAGTCCTTAGCTAATCCTAAAAAAGCAAGTTATAAACCGTTTAGTTCAATGAAGAAATTTTGTATACCACAACTTTTGAGTTATGATGCAATTGCATATTTTTGAAGGTAATAACCAACTTTGTTGTGGTGAGATTTTTTTCATTTGCAGCAGAATATACTTTCAGCTGATATATTTTCCCTATATCTCCCAATAAAGAAGAGTCAGCTTTGAAAAATAACCCATGAGATGCAATTTTTATGGGCAACCTTAAAAAAATCAATTAGTTCTTCAAATCACACCTTTCCCTTGCCATCCCCATCCCCCTCCCTCCCCTCAATATTCATACTCCTCCTCTAACCAAAACTGGTAAAATTCATAAAAGAGCTTCTAAATATTCTTCACTTGAAAGAAATAATAGAGTATTCATTTTGTGTCTATGTTACCACACTTTTTTACCTGAAACTTGAGAAGCAACATGGCTAAGGCAGCCCTCCTTTCCGAAATTTATCAAAGTTAATATAGATTCTTCGTGTCCATTTTGACAAGCAATATTCAGTGCAGTAAGGCCAAGTACATTTGCTTGATTGATGTCAGCTTTGCCATCTTCCAGAAGTTTCTGTATACATCCTGGGTGGTTTTGTCTGGCAGCTAAATGGAGCGAAGTTGTGCCTGCTCTGTGAGGCTCTATGCATGGGGAATCAAATGTCGAGACATTATTTGATGTGTACATCTTGCATTGCAGGGTTGATATTTTTTAAGGGATGCCGGATGGAACAAGAGATAAATATATTTCTTTTCAGATAGATAAAAGTATTCTAGAGGTTGGTTTAATGAAAAACATTTTTTTAAAGTATTTAGTGATAACTTTCAAGGTAAAATTATCTTGTAGCATAAAATCAACTCTACATTTCAGATAAGTATGTTTGAGGCACAGCTGACAAACTTTCTTGAAAGAAAATATTTCACACCAGTGAGGCAAATATGTAATTATTTTCCTAGACTATGTTTTATTAAGAGTGGGAAAGGTGGGAGAGAGGAAATGAGAAGGGTGGGAGGTGGAGAAAGGGCAGAGGGATATACTGTTGCATTTTATAAGTCAATATGCAGTTCATTTTAATGTATGCTGTTGTAATATGCCTTTCAAGTTCCTCAGTATTCCACCCAAATATGTAAGAAAGCCAAGTAAACTGATTTCTTGTCAGGCTTCAATAAACATTTTACTTCTATCATAAAGTCACATGTAACCTCCAAATTTAAGCCATATCTAGGCAAGTCAGAATATATATCAAAGTTCTCTTAACCTAAGCAATGTTGAGGGTGATACTGATAAGTGATAACGTTGATTAAAATATATGGTAATGAGCATGTAACATCGCAAGAAAAGGAAAGTAAATGTCCAATGTGACTTACTCTGATGAACTCCAATACGATTATAATTTAATGTAGCCGCTCTGACATTGGAGCCTGCACGTATCAGCAGTTCTATACAGTGTTCGTGACCAGAGAGGGCAGCACAATGGAGTGGTGTTACATTATATCTATCACCTTTGTTTGGTTCAGCTGAAATGACAATGAAGCAACAACAGAAAACTCATGTAGTGTGAGTAAATTCCTGAGAAATAAAAAATGTTACGGAAAAGTCTACTATTTGCAGTTTATCTACAAATTAAAAGCTTCAGACTATAAAGGATAAATAAATGCTTTCTGATCGAATAAACGATAGCAGTGGATTGCAAGTGTTTTGTACATAAGCCAAGTAAAACAAGCTATAGACCTCCTCCTTTTTTTAAAGAGTAAGAAAAAATCAATTTGATGGTACGTCTGCTGTGCATTTTCAGGCAAATATGCATATTCAAAAATTAAATCAAAATTGTGGATTGCATCCTTTCAACACTTGTAACAATAATTTCATAAATTACACAAAATACATGTGGGTCACTGGGTTTATTTTCTCTCATTCACATATCTGAGAGCAAACCAGCACATTTATAATTTTTCAAGATACAGACGTATCAAAACTAATGAAGAAGGAGAAATTAATGCAATTAAGGCAACACGCTATTGAAAAGTTTCGCAAAACTACTACTAATGACATCGACAATTGATGATGGCAAAAGACAAAAACCGATTTTGATATTATAAGCGTCCATAATTGACAATTATTACCCTCATTTCCCAAAAGCAGTTTAACAATTTTATGGTGACCATTCATTGATGCACTCATCAATGGCGTCATGAAATTTTCTCCATCCAACAGCTGGCTTTGAATCCAGGCATCACCTTCAACTGATGCACCTTTCTGCAATAAATCAATCACTTGGTCGATGTCACCATTACTACAAGCTTCTGTTAAATGTTCATCTAGGAAAGTTTGCAACTCCTCGTCGTTTAAAAAGTCAGGTAGAAGTGATCCGTAAGTATTCTTTCGTGACATCTTGCTCAGCGATCGTGTAGCAAGAGTTCTGCATCAATCACTCCATGTTCTGTATTAGCTTGTTACGCATCGCCCGTGATCGCCGATTACTGGCACTGTGTCAAGTTGTTTTGTTAGTGCACAAAATTTGATGTATCATTATCACTGATACATGTCTACGTACTGTGAGGGGATTTCCCTGATCAGCTGATCGGTTACTATGACTATTCCACGGACTATTCCCACTGCAGGCTAGCACATATTAGCGCATCCCTGGCGGTGTCGTAGAGTCGATTTTTACTTCAAGTCCATCAATTTTGAAACTGATTCTTTACTTCCAATTCTACGGAGATCCAATCATTTCATAAATACTGAAAATATATCAAAACTGAGATGAAACCTGTCCAACTTGAGATGAACATGTCCAAACTGATATGAGTATATTCAAACCACAGAAATTGATAAGGAATTTCTATGATTCAAACTGAAATGAGTATATTCAAACGATATGGACATGTCGAAGAAAGTAAAAATATACCGAAGCTGGTTTGAATATATGGTAGTAGATCATAATGTAAATAGTATCATACTAGATAGATAGGCCTTTAAAAATCAAACCAGATATAGTATGTTCAATTGGTAACTCATTTCAGTGACATCGAACAAAGTACAACTACGCCACCGCACAAGAACTATAATCCCGTTAGTCAGTCATTATCATATCTTCCATTTTCCCAGCGACCATTTCTCAGAAAAAATCTCGCCGCCGTCTCCGTTCTTGCCAATTTTGTTTTGCCTCAGGTTCTGACGGAACCAAATACGCAAACGATGGAATTGTGCAGAGCCTGCCAACCGTTTCATACATAAATACCCAAAATATTCCCAAACTGAGATGAACATGTCCAAACTAATATGTACAGATGCGTAGAATGGACTTCACAATGGTGACGGCTTGCAAAACGTCCCCTCCCCTCTGAGAAAATTTTGTTTCAGTAAGCCTTGGGGGACCGACATGCAATTTGATGCTGTCACATGTGAAGAAATTTATGTTTAATTAACGCTTGCATTGCTATGACTATTTATGACACCATAAAGGCTTTCTCCTCTGTTACGAATTCGATTTTTTGGCCCTACGCCACTGCATGTTTACCGTATGCCTACTTTAGTTGAAATTTAGGATAAAACTTGGGTGTGGTTTTAAGAATGGATAGCTGGTACTAGGTAAGGTAACGTAGTTAAGGCAAGGAAGGGAAACTAAAGGTACACATAAATTGTTCAACGATTTCGGCCGTTTCAGCAAAATTGAGAGATTTTATCAAACAACATACAAAGATAGTGTGGGTAAGATTTCGAAACTACTTTTCTAGTTTTACATGTGGTAAAGTGAAATAAAGAGTGGTGTACCTTGATGACCGGATATCAAAATTCAGTGAATATTCTGCATTTGTGAATGTATAACACTGGGACAACAGCTAGATAGCGGTGAAACGCGTCATAAATGAACACCATGACCATTTTAGTAGATGCAACAATTTTGAGGTGTCTGTTGAATACCCAACCCCTTTAACTAGTAAATAACAAGCCTACTTTGGAACACGATAGAGGTGAAGTTTTGTTATGTGCTACCTCAATCATGGCGACCCCCTCAAAATTTTCGTGCGCTCGCAATATCTGCAAATTGTGTCTGAAATTTCCCCTTTCGAAGAATTCATCTAGGTGAGAATTATTCAGAACAGCTGTATATATGATAGAGCGTTTTGCTCTTCCAAATTTTAAGAATGAAGACGACAACCCAGTACATTGTACTCGAACTAAAAAGAGTCACTTCACATTCCACTCTGTACGTTAGGTGCACGAGAGTCGTAAAGTGTAATTTAGATATTATTACGTTCAACGAATATGATACATAGGCTAGGCCTCAGCAAGAAGTAGCTTCTGCGTTTGCACGCTGTAAACTTTGATCTAATCAGTGACGGATCCAAGTAAAAAAAATTTGGTGTCGAAATGATAAAATAATGTGTTCCATTCTCTGTCTATAGTATAACTTATAAAGAGGTACAACTGTTCCTAATCCAAGTAGGTTGATATGCGAATACCTTGACTTCAGCTTTATTAATTACTTCATTTATGGTACACATCCACATTTTAGGGGTGGTTCTGTAAGGTACACCAGGGCCAGCTAACATTACCAGCATACTGTACCATATTACTGTAGTATATTAGGGTTATAGCAATGCTTAATGGAAAAGAGTATGAATGTCGTTGAGTGTCAATTTAAACAAGGCCACTGAATAAGTAAAATAGATTAGTGCAGTCTGTACATTAGGTAGACTTAAAGGAAAAGTTTCATGTAGTTTTACTGAAGTCTTTTCATTTGATACTGTCATCACTCTTGTGTCCAGGTTTTATGTTCATGCAACCTCAGGGATCCAAAACACCATTCAGAAGACCGAGGAACTGGAGTCATCGTTTAATAAACTTGTTATTCCAAAAAGGAAGAAGAGGTTTGTAGTGGCAACTAATTATTTAAATTTGCTGCAGATATTTTCCAAAGCTTTTGCATTTGTCATTGAATTAGTCATAAGTTGTGTACATATCATACTGCATGGAGTTGAAAGATGGATACTCATACCAGGATCATTGAAATAAGTCATGGACATCACAGGTTTGCCAAAGAACCGGTAAAGTATTAGTTTTAATAGATGGGACATAAAATTGTTGGCAATGGATTGAACAGTGAGTAACTTGTTTAATGTTTCATCTGAGACTAACAAAGTTAATTATTCTGAAAAAGTCCAGTAATTAATGCAAAGGTATTAAGTGCACCGTGTCATATGCCTCAACATATATTTTTATGAGTTTATTGTTTAATAGAAATAAATTGGTTTTAATTGATGTTTAATTCATATATTTACTTTCTCCATACAACAGGGATGACCTGGCTGTGCTTAGAGCTTTATCTGAAACTGTTGGAAAGGTTTGAAGAACTTTTTAGTTTTCGACTTAAGAAACCTTTCATGATATTAAGGCTTCTTTTTTTATGTCAAGTTATTTGATTACAATGAAATGATTACAAAGATCATTTACAATGGCTGACCATATAGTTACTAAATTACAGTTTTTCCATTTTAGGCAGATTCACTCATGTAATTAGTGAATTTAGTGCAAGAATCTATACTCCATTTCATTTTCTCTCACTCGAAAATGTTAGAAGTTTAGTAGCTGTTAACAAGCCTTATGAATATAGCAATAATTGCTCGCAAAGGGGGTATTGGACTAAGGTATCTTTGCTCTGACATTGTTGCAGTTCCATGCAAAAGGTTGATGTTTCTTTGGAGAAAGAAACAGCTATTCTGATAGTAATACAGTAAGTTAAAGTAAAGTGTATTCAATTAACATCTTTATTACATTACAAACAGTAACAATCTGAAATTTGAAGAGAAGCGACACTGATGCATTAAGCAAAAGTCTTTGACTTGCAGTAAGGTACCATGTCAAGGTAGGATGGTGTTAAGGTGGCTGCAGGGTGTCTGCAAAGGACAGTCTTTTGTGCTCTGCAGCTTCACACAATAGACACTTTAGGTCTGCAGAGATAATCCCTATTGTTTGACATCGATCCATCCTAAACTGAGCAGGTATTTGAAGCTTTTTGACAAGGTGCTAAATTTGACTTGTTAAAAATAAGTACAAAGTAAACAGTAAACACAAATGACTTTGTTGTTGTTAGTAGTATGCAATTCAGTGCTCTACCTGTTTTTTTATCTTCTGTAGGATTCTACAGCATCACCATATGGTTACCATGACGATCCTTTCCTGCT
Organism: Apostichopus californicus; assembly: GCA_020650975.1. Lineage (NCBI taxonomy): Eukaryota > Metazoa > Echinodermata > Holothuroidea > Aspidochirotida > Stichopodidae > Apostichopus > Apostichopus californicus. Next base: position 12,916 of record JAIPMN010000922.1, on the reverse strand, counting down.
GCCTAAAACGCCCATGGAAAGAGTAAGGATATTTTCACTTCATTTCAGACAGTAATAAAATCTCTTGACGGTGACTCCGTCATTCAGTTTGAATTATTGTTGTTTTTACATTGTTTGTTAGATTAATACTTATTATTTCAGATCTGGTGCCAGTTTCATATAGATGGAATTTGGAAATTATGTTTTCTCACAAAGGGGAAGCAGGAAAACTTCAACTTATACTTCTCCACTTTTCTGTAGTGGAATAAAAATGAAGGGAAAAAAAGCAATATGATAACTCAATAACTTAACAGTAAACGTTTTTTGACCAATGGAAATTACACATATGTATTGCTTTGAATAATCTCCTCTTTGTCATCCAAACATAAATGAAATAGTTTTCCTTTCTTTTCCTTGCCTTGAGGTACCTTGCCTTTACTTTCCAATTTTATTTTCTTTGGAAATTGTAGTACAACATCCATAAGATACCACACTTTCCATAGAAAATAAAAGCTGCTGTATACATGGGAATTGTCTTAAGAGAATAGGACAATGCTTAAAAGCTTAAAAAAGTTCTTGACAAATCCAGATTGTCATCTGTTTTTCAACTAGATATTTGCTGTATCATGTTTCCCCTCACTATTTTCCACAAGTCTTCATCAGTGAATATTCTCTTCCAATTTGTTTTTTGGCAATGCAGAAAAGGTATTTGCTGGCAGCAGAATCTGGCAGAAAGGCAGCTCAACTTGTAATCAGGACTAAACCAGATGTGTTTCTGGCCCATCAGAACGATGAACCAAAAATTGAGGTATCATTATAATACTGTATTATGTGATTTGAATGTATATTTAAGATGCTAATCTTTTCTTTTTTTTTTCTTTTTTTTCTATTTTTCTTTGTTTATTTTGTAAATATAAGTGATATCTTACACCAGTTAAGGATGAAATCTGTACCAGGTTTTGATCAGTTATTTCACTAAAAACACTTATTCTACCTGTGAAACGGAAACCACAAACATATCCTTTTAAAGGAATTTCATTCAGTATCAGCACAGAATGTCACTTAATGATGATTTGTTGGAATATTATATCATTTGCTGTTACTTTAATTTTGCTCAATTTTCAAAAAAGTGTAATAATTACAAACAGTTGGTGTTAATCTTTTCTTACAGGCTTATTATCCACCCAACAAGACATACGTCTTCACAGATCCATCGGAAGATGGCATAATGGAACGCCTCGATCAACTAGATTTTATATCTGCTTGTGATATGCACAAAGAGCTCATAGATTCAGGTATTCATCACAAACTCCTAAAAGAAATGTTTCCTTTTTTTTAAAAACAAAACATGATTTTTGAATATTGTGTGTGCCTGTATTTATACATTTAAACACTTTGGCTTGTACATGCAATAACTCAAAAATCACAGGGTGGTGGTTGAGGTTTAACTGATCAGACGATTCTCCTTATTGAATAGAAACCCACAGTTTTCCTACCAAAGTTGTGAAATCAAAAAATGCACCCACAGATACTAAAAAGTGTGTTTTTGTTGTTGTTGTCATTTTTGTGATTTGATTTTGTTTTCCAGGGAAGGAAGTTGGTCTAGACGTCTCCAATGCACTACTGGATACCCTCTGTTTCTACAACAGTCAACCTCCGTTGGAAGTGATTGAATTTGATAAACCACCAGCCAAAGAGGAGGAAAGTGAGAATAATGAAGAGGAAAAGCAGGAAGAGGTTGGTGACATATGTTACTTTTAATACGAACAGGGATTCTAAAAAACAACAACTAGACAAGCTGCAGTCTCTGAAATCAGCAAATTCACTGAGAATTCCTTTGAGGTATCTCTGCACATTTCCAAATTCACACAAACTGTGACGTATTAGAGCTAACATACAATTTTTACCACTCACATTTTAGCAACCAACTGTTGCCCATTGTTCCTTTGGCAACTGTACACATGTCTGGTCATCAACCAATCAGAAAGCTTCTTTGAGGTATTCTCAAACTGAGTTTAAGCTTTGAGCGTCAGTAGAATAGTATCCCAGTCTCCTGTCCAGAAAGACTGGACTCATACCTGCCATTCTCCGGTAATTATTGAAAGACAAGATCGTTGTAAACATATTTTCATGACTACTACGTAGATTGAGGCTATACAAAATCTTTGGAAGTCTGTAAACAGGAACGATCAAGCACATTATGACCCAGAGCCGTATCTACGGACTTTTTAGAACCGATGTGACAGCGCCCTCGGCAGAAATGCTGAAGATCACGGTTGTTTAGCAACAACTTTCCAAAGGTTAATTATTGATTGTGTTTTTCAGACTGATGCTTTCAGTCCTATTTTCAGTCTTTATGTCAAGTGTTCACACCCTAAATTCTTTTATGATAATCATCACAGGATCCTTTAGTATGTTGGTTTTATGTTTTGATTTTTTTTTTCATGATAAATTCAAATGTACCATTCATTGTCATTAATATGTTCATTGTGGTATCCGAGGGGTAAGGAATGAGACCGGAAATATTACAAGGAACACAACATGTGGAGTACACAAGATGGAGAGTGTATCTGTCTGTTTGTACCAACTTGAAGATAGCATACAATAAAACAATGAATTCAACTTGGATAAATGGGAATTCAACACTGTAACATTCATGTCGCAATGCCTAACAATTCCTTATTACTACATAGTCCCTGTTAGATCTTGTGATTTAATGTTCTGTTTTTTTTTCTTCTTTTCAGGTGGCTGAGGCTATCGAACCTCCGGCCCCAAACGAGAAGCAGATAATGAAACGATGGATTCAAGATACCTGGAAGTATGAGCTAATCATTCTTAAAATAATTCTGAAGCCGACTTGGAGAGTTTTGAAAGTATTGTGATGAAAATGTAACCAAATGTTAACAAAACTTTCTTAATTGTTTTCTTAAAGTTTTCTGATTGGTGTTTGCCTTGCCAAAAGACAGTAGCTTTAATGTTCGTTTGATTTGTCTTAGAGGTTTGTCTAAGATTGGTCAATTTCCATCATGTTATGAACAAACTTCAGATGAAACTTTTGTCCAGTGACAACGATAACAAGTTATTCACTTTTTTCTTACACTACCCAGGGAAGGTGAAGAAAACATGGCTCAGGTTTTGTTTGAGAGTTTAAAGGAGCCAGACAGCCATAGTTACAATGCGATGATCAGGGGAATGGTGAAGGTAAGAAAAACGTTCCTTTCTAAATAAATATGCAACAGCTTAAGAGTTTCTTTAACAGCTTACAGAGTGGTCATTATATGATTGAATTCAGTCAACTGTGTAAAGTTTATTCTTTCTTTTATTCTTCTCTGTCTTTAAATCATCATCATCATCATCATCATCTCCAGCATGGTGCTCATGGAAAAGCATTTAATCTCTTTAATAAGATGCAAGAGAAAGGAATTCAAACATCATTGCAGGGATACAACGCTCTCATATCAGCCGTGACCAGTATACGAACGGACTACAAAGATAGGTGGGAGGTGCTTGTGGTAAGTCTGTATCAGAGGTTGTAAAACAATACGTTGATTGAAAGTGCCAAGAATTTCTGAGAGTCTAAGAAATATAAGTTACATTGCAAGCCAGCTAAGCAATATTTTAATTTACGGCAAGTGGTTTACAATTGTCACAGATTTAAAATTTACTACACACCAACATATTAGCTAATTTGCGGCATCAAGTGAAAGTGCTATTTTGATTAATTTCCGTTTAAACAAAGTTTGACATATGAACAAATGAAAACGACCTCTATCAAGAAACTCTCTTCTACTTTTGAACATATAAAAGCAAATATTGCTCAAATGAATTATATAAATGGCATATATAAAATGTTTCCTTTGAAACATCTTGCAGGGCGCAGTGACCCAAAAACACAATACAGGTTGACGAGTTTGTATATTTCATATATTTTCTTTCTTTCTCTGGTTTTCTTTAGCAACTCTTGAAGCAAATGCAGGCAGAAAATATCCGTCCGAATGTCCTAACTTTCAACAACCTCTTGAATGGACTGAGACTGATGGGAGCCATTGGCCGTAATAAAGCTCTACAGACGTTGAGTGAGATGAGAGTTGTCAATGTCGGTAAGACGACATCCAAGTAGTTACTTATAGCAGCAGTGGAGTACGTGTTCTACCAAATGTCTTCAGAAGTTGATAATTTAGTTTGAAAAGGTTTATTTTCAAAATTGTTCACATAGAAGCATTATCAAATAAACTAAAAAAATCATATTGTATTCCACAAGTTATCAATAGAGGAAGGAGAAGGTTTTGTATCTCTCCCTTCCCCCTAAATTGGTGGGTAGGGGGAGGGGGATGATGTTTCTTGGTGCAGGTAATGTTCAGCAGATTGTAGGAGAGAGGTAATTTCTAAAAATCGTTCAGTTGAGAAGTAATCCTTAAAAATGCTTGTTATGGCAAATTATTTGTTTCAATTTATTATTTGACTGATTTATATTTTTATCTTTCAGCACCTTCTCTCGGAACATACAGTCTTCTTCTAACAGTTTTCTACAAAGACCGTAAGTATTTTTTAATATATATTTGCTTGGTGTTTTGAATCATGTGTAAGTGGGTTTTTTTTTTGGGGGGGGGGGGGGGTTG
>JAIPMN010000921.1:1938-28502 GCA_020650975.1 Apostichopus californicus | reverse complement strand
AGTAGGTCTAGCTGCTTATTATGATTCTGCGACATGATTTACTTTGTTCATCACTTACATTTGGTGGAAAAAGTTTAAATTTCATACTGCACAGAAAAATAATTTACCAATATGCAACTACGTAGCACCATATATAAACCTAAGTGTTTCACTTTTGTTCATAGAAAGTATTGATGTTGTAGATATGTACTATGGAAACTTGAACAGCAGTGGCAAATGAATTTTGCGTTTTGGCTAGTAGAGTTTTAGTCACGGTCTCCAAATAGCGAGTACTTTGAAAAAATATTTCAGTGCATGACTGAAACTTTTAAATCAGGATTTCTCATGGTAGAAGTCATGGATACTTTACATACATTGTATATGAATTTGCAGTATTGAGCGCAAGAATCCTGTTACATGTGAGGTCAAATCTCATTTGAGGCCATCAGAGGTCAAACTCTAAATCCCTTTTACTTGATATATAACGATGGGAATCGTGGATACCGACTTCTCATAATTGGTGTGTGGATGCCTGACACTGAAAACACTGAGACCCCTATTGTTTTTGGTGGAGGTGTGTATTGCCATGCACGTACAGCAGACTGACCTGTAAGTTGACCATGCCATAGTGTAATTGTACATCAAAATAGTGGTTCGGGCCATTTATATTGTAACAGCCGTGTTTCTGGTTAAGTCCAGTGCAATGAAGTCATTGAAACCTCAATGTGATTTGCATTCTGGTTTTATCTGAGCATACATAGTGCCACTCCATGAATAACTTTCCATTTGGAAGTTTGCGTCAGACGATGATGGTCGCATGAGATAAAAAAAAGTATGAAGTTACAGTGCATCGCATTGCAGGAAGATCACTCTGGACCTAAATCATTTCCCTGTTACTACATGACAGTGCAATTACATGAGAAGAGTTGGTGTTAGAATGGATCACATGAGTTTGCATTAGAAGCAGAAGACAAATTGTTACCGCATTATTGTCCATTATGTCGTTCCATAAGTGCGAGTTGTAACCTCTGAACTAAAATAACGTTGGTTTGGTGATTGTGTAATGCACCAAGAAATGTATAGAGATACCTAACTGTGTATGTCTTCGACACACGCGCGCCGCGCAGTACTCACACAGGTACACAGCTAGCGAAGTTGATAATTGCACGTGGAACTGTAGCGTTACAGTAGTATCTACAGAGCAGTCGTGAAACATTTTGATATTTCTTCGTAAGTATACGGCCTTAGCAACTGATTTCACTAGTACATGGGCAGATCAATGTTGCGCCATTTTTGCTTCATAACTAGCACAACCTCGATCAAAAGAAACGTTCCGAATCGAATAATCGTTCTCATTAAGGTTAGGCCTAAGTCAAGTTAGGCCGTTATATACGGAATACACAGCACCGAGTACTAGTACTACAGTACCACTGTACCAGGCCTAGTTACGAGAAGTTAAGATAACATCTTTACTCAAAATTTCATCGAATCCTGAATAATATCCATATCCCAGGCTCGACAAGATCCATCAGTACACCAGCAATTTTTATCGAAAGTGCCAATCAGTATCAGCTATCATTTAAACTTTAAAGGGCATAGATGTTGCATTTTTAAGAAGGCACTGAATACTTTGTAACGCCTTTAAAAGGCAAAAGAAATTGTTATAAAATTAGTGGCAGGTGATGTGCTTTAAAGCTTTTAGTGAACTCTCACCTTCCTGGTCAGATGTTTCCATATAAGCTAAGGGGGTATTGGCACAATTGGCCAGGTATTAGTACAATTGCAGAATCCCACACATCTCCCTCCCCATTACTAGGTCTCTTAAATATTGGGTAGAGTCACTGTCCAGTTGTTTGATTTCCCAGCTGTGACTCCAACTGAAAGAGGTTGCATTTTGAAGAAATATAAATAATAATATACACCATTCCCAAGAAAGATAACGATTTCACCTTCCCAAGATCCCAGGACTCCAAATCTCCCCCTCCCCAAATGAACTACACTCCAAACTGGTTGGACTGATGACCTTAATTAAAGATACATTCATAAACTTGTAATAGCTCATCACTGCTTGATCCAATTTTTCAACCAAAGAACTGAAAGAACAAGGTCTTGGGAATAATGTAACACGTTTCTCTGATACCGCCAGCTGCCAGGAGATGAGGTGAAATCTTTGAAAAGCATGTTTACGAAAACCTAAGGTATTCATTCCCATGACTTAAGTTCCAACCCCAGTTAGTTTCCAACATGTTTGCTGTCAGGGTGTCCTGTTCATTGTACCAACCATTATATTCCTTGTAATGTCAGTAGCTCTAACTTCAATACATTTAACAGGAAAGAGTGAAAGATCAGAGCTTCTAAAAACGTTTGAAACATGTGAGAAACGTCTGAAAACACCTACCATATCAAATGTAAGGAGGCTATTATTGCTTTTGGTGGAGGTCAAAGGTCATTTGAAGTCAACAAATGCCAAACATTTACTTCACTCCCCTTTCACCTGTCTCAGTTCTACACCTTCCTAAACATATCGCAAGGGCAGCTTGGACAGGTCGCATATTTGGTATGTAAAATGTAAATGGACCACATTGAGTACAAGAAGCCTAATGTTGTGGGCGGAGGTCATTGGTCGTTTGAGTTCACCAGGGGTCAAATTGTGAAAACCATGTTTTACACAATATTTCAACAAGGACAGATATCATATTTTGTATGTTGATATGTCACATTTAGTACAAGAAGCCTGTTGTTGAGGTCAATGGTCATTTCAGAACAGCCTGTGTCATTGTGAATTTATTTTTTGTCACATCACACTGCTTTTCACTGTATTACTAAGATCAAGTATGCTGTACACCCTCACTATACATTACGTCAGATTCAGGAAGAAAACTGCTCATGTTACATCATCGACACCACAATGTAGTTTTGCGTTCTAAGTTTTCATCCTTTTTTTTGTAATTCAGCTGGCCGATTTGTTTCCTCTGCTGTAATTATGGATGATCCTCAAACTGTGAGTCAGACTCTGGAAAGGCTGAACCTGCACTTTCAAAGATTGGTTTCCCTGGTGCCAACTCAGGATCATTTCCAAAAGTCTGCACCTAAAAACAAAGGTAATTACTAATTTGTACTGTCCAGTTTATTGTTATTATATACTTAACATTTCCATAAGGGCCATTGCATGTGAAATCAACACCTTATTTCTTGAGATCATTCTAAATCGTTGTTGAGTATTACTGTAGCAGGGAATAATGTAATGTTTATGAATTTTGCTTCCCATAAACTACCAGAATGTACTGAAAAATGATATGCTACTGTTCACAAAACCTGCAACTGTATAAATAATTGCATTTGTGTACCAATTAACCATTTATTGTAATGCACTTGTGATGAGTTACCTGCCTCACTCAGATTAATCAAATTTCACACTATTTGCGATATCTATATGATATCTCAAAAAGGAAAACAGTATTGAATATGATACTTAGCTTGTAAGATATTGTATAAAGAAACCTATGGCTTTTGGTAGCTCAAGGTCAAAGATCATTGGGGTCACCAGAGGTCAAACTGAAAATGTACACGAAATCTCAGATAGGGAAGCTTTGACAAATCTTGTAGACTTGTACGTGGTGTGTGGATTCCCCATATTGAGTAGAAGAAAGTGTTGTTTTTGGTGGAGGTCAACGGTCATTTGAGTTCACCAGAGGTCAAGTGGGAAAACTGTGTAAACAATATATCAAGCAGGAAAACGTGTCTGAATCTTATGTCTAGCATGTTAATGCTCAAAATTTATTGCAAGAAGCCAATTTATTACCATGCTAACATGACATCAATCCGCTTGATCACCCTTAATAAATTATAAATAAAGGCCTGTGGTGAGTTAAACAACCCTATTAAAAATGGTAGAGATCAGAGGTCAAACTGTGAAACCCTTGTAAGTATAACATCACAGATATAAAACATTGAAGACTCATACTACAGTGGTTCGTGGTCTGCAAAATTGTTAGTTAACACTCATGAATCTTAAACATTCTATACCTAATTGTAAACACAGTAACATCATGATGGAAATGTGTCAATTTGAAACCACAGTACTTAAAATGTATTTCCTATGGCACCTTGCCCACTAAGCCTTTTGGCTTTCTGGTCTGTACTTTTTTTTTTGCAATCAATTATGCTGGTTTGATTCGTTTCAAAACTTTTCATCCCACCATCTCTTTGTTCAGGTTACCCACAAGATGAGGAACCAGTGGCTAAAAAAGTAAAAAAGAAGTCAGCTCCAGTCAAAAAATTTGCTAAAAAAGATGAAACTGTGCAAAACCAGAACCAGGGAGTTGGGCAGAAAATAACGGAGAACGTGAAACAAGTTAGAAAGGAGAGACCGGTGTCTTCAGGGAAGAATGCAAAGAAAAGGCCATTGAATCGTGAGAAAGTTGTACAGATGATAAAAAAACAAAAGGGAGACGACTCTGGCGTTGATTCCAATGGTAGCATAGATTCGGATGATGTTAAAACTGTTAATGAGAGAGAGGGCGCTGTTGACATAGATTATGAAAGCATGAAAGCAGATAGCAAAGACGACAGCCAAAAAGAAAATGATGAGGGGAACAACAGCTCTAGTATGAATCCATTATATAAAGATTCATTTAGTCAGAAAGATGGGCCCCAAGAGAAGAAAAAGGCAAAAAGGAAGGCTTCTAAAACTCAATCGTCTGGTAATGACATGGTTAACAGAATGTCAGATAGTAAATTAGAACTGTCATCAAATGCTCATGAAACTGATGAAAAAATCTCTGATAAGGTTAAGAGTTCTTTACAAATTCCAGATAATATTAAAACTACATCAAGTAAGAAGGCCAAAAAACAGAGCCTAAGAATGAAAGAGACAATTGAGGAAAATCAAGTTAAGCAGTTGAATATTTCAACTATTAAAGCAGAGAAAAAGCAAAACAAATCTAGCACCAATGAAGGGAGTGATGAAGAAGTGGTCATCAACTGGTCTGATTTCCAACCGACTGATGTTCACAAGGACGAGGGTCACAGCTTACCAGCAGATGATCTTGATAAAAGCCATCTATCAGAACTGAGAGATAAAGTTCGATCCAAAATCTTGAGCATGGAAACAGAAAGAAAAGGAAAGAAGCAGGAGGACAAGAAAGCCAGCAGCAAGAAGATGAAACAGAAGCTGAAGAAACTGAGAAAAGAGAAAAAGAAAGCTGCCGTAGCAACGAAGAAGAAGATGAAACAAGAAACTGAATCAGTACCCAAAGATGCTGAAGAGATTGAGGAAGTCAGTAACTCTATCAAATATAGTAAGTTCATGTTTGAAGTAGAAGCTAAGGGTAGCAAAGCAAAGAAAACTAAAAACATGATTGAGCACCAGACTGGGAGAAATTACAAACTTCTCTTGGAAAAAGCCGAAAGGAAGAGGGAAAAATATGAAGATTTGAAAGAGAAGGATCCCGACATGGCCGTAGACTGGCTCTCAAAGGAGAAATGGAGGAAGGCTGTCTTGAAGGCAGAAGGAGCAAAGATCAAGGATGATGTGGGTCTCTTGAAGAAGTCCTTGAAGAGGAGAGAGAAGCAGAAACAGAAGAGTAGAAAGAAGATGAAAGACATGGAGGAAACAGTTGTAGCTGACAAGAAGGAGAGACAGCTCAAGAGATACAGAAACCTGCAAGAAAGGAAGCATCAAAAGAAAGCCAAGAAGGTTAAGAGATTGCAAAAGAAGGGCAAGTTGTTACTTACAGATAGGGACAAGATGTGAAGGAATCATCGAGAAACAGTGGATTGACTGATCCTCAACAAATTTGACATTCAAGTCAACCGACAGAAGAAGGCCTCGCTAAAATTGTTTGCTGCTTTGACTTTGTATCTTCCAGAAGTATGTGGATATCTACTGTGGGGGATTTACATAGATCTGCAGTCACTGATTTGGATGGTATGATTTGCACCACAAGATTTCAGACAGTGGCTTATTGAGTAAATTGTACTTTAACAGAAATCCATCATGAATGCATTATAAATACACTTGACAGTGTTTGATAGGCTACAGACTTCATTGCATCAGAGCAGTGCCCAGTAGATTAATCAACTGATCAATTTCTTCCAAGCAAACTAAATATTTGTGATGTTTCATTTGTGATTATTTACAATCTCTAGATGTTGTTGTAACAAACCTACTCAGTAACCACATGGATAACTCTCTAAACATCATGATGCAAATGGCAAACACCCCACCTATCCCATTTTTGCAAACTTCACAGCTTTCTATACCATTCAGTCATGGGTACAGACTATTTACTTCATATCTGTCACTTCATGTAAAATTGTCCCTTCATTTAAACTTGTCCCAGTCAGAAAAGGAATATCTGATCTGTGTTTTTGTCACAGATTTATTTCATAACCTGCATGCACAACTTAAGTATTTTGCAAAGATGGACCAACCAGAAAACATTGGTGAACAATAGCGTGAATTTGTTTGGTTTGATCGCCTGATAATATGTCATTTGCGTGATAAATACAACTACATTTAGGCTCAGTGCATAACTACCGGGCTCAAGTTACTAGTTTGATACTTATGTGTCCATTTCCTGGGAATACTCCTGAATGAGTTGTAAGTGGGTTCAGTAATGCTACTGAAGGAAATATCAGCTTTCATAGCTTCTTAAATTAGTTAATTGTTTATGGGTCATCTTGGTGAACATTTCCAAACGAGCTGTTGTCAGCAGTTGGTATGAAGTAAGAAGCAATAGTTTAAAATGATCAACAAGTTCCACAACAACTGTACAAAGGAAATAAACAAAAGTAAAGAATATTATTCACCAACTGTCTATATCATGTCTAGACTGCTCTTCCCTCTATGATCATTGGTAACATTGGTAACAGCTCAAATTTCTCACTTTTGGATACCACTGGAAAAGGATCAATGCATCTGTGAAGTTGTGTGTGTAATGATGTGGCTTGTAAACATAACTAAAAAATGTCCATGTGAATTAACTTCCAATTTGGTATGTAGTGGCACTCTGTTGCATACAAGAACCCCATGAAAATTTATGGAGGTCAAATGTCAACAGAGGTCAAATGTTTGAAAACCTTGTAAACTCTTCTAACTCCCATAGTGACACTTGGTATGTAGATTGCATTGGTAGGTACAAGACCTCTATTGAGATTCGGGAAGGTCAAAGGTCATCTGAGGTCAATGTTAAGTTCATAAAACCTTGTAATCTCAGTAGCAGCAAAAATAAAGCTTGGATAAATGCCATATTAGGTATGCAGGTGAATCTGGTTGTGTACAAGGACCCCATTGAAATTTGTGGAGGTAAATTGTCAACAGAGACCAAAGTTTGAGTCATATTAATTCTATAACGCTCACAGTGATACTTAGTTTGAAGGTTCCCTTGGAAGGTACAAGAATCCCATTGAGATTGGTGGAGATCAAAGTAATCAGATGTCCCCGATTTCCGTAAATGTCAAGGGATTTTTGTGCTGTCCCAGAAATATCCACGAATTTGTAAAAAGAAGCTGAATAATTTGTTTTTACCTATTTAGCCTTGTGTTGGTACAAACAGCTCCAATTGACAATTACATTCATGACAGGTGATAAGGCATCTCAGATCACTGGATACTTTTATTGATTGTATTCACATGAAATTGTCTGTATGAACTTAGTAAATTTTAAGGAGACTCCTAAAAGTATTTTTGCATTGGATTTTTATAACGTGGGTAAAAAAGCCTGTGTCAGGATGAGGTGTTCTTAAACTTCAGTGTTTGAATATCATCCTTGAAACAGAATGACCAAAGCAAACAAGAGGCCCTCATAATTCAACCCTCCCTTTAAATGTATATTGTAAAATGGGGGGGGGGGGGTGGAAGGGAGGGAGTCAACTTCAACATCATGTCCCAGGATTAATTGAAAAAAAAATATGGTCACCTTAACAAAGGTCACTAGAGGTCAACATTGGTCCAAGCCTTTCAACCATGTAAATGAAGTACGAGCAAGAGTAAAGCATGGATTAACCATATTTAGTATATAGATGTACCTGTTGGTACAAAACTATTTTGAAATGCTGTAAAAGATCATTAAAAGCATTAAAACGCATTAAAAACACAAGTAAACACTTTCAACTCCAAAAAGTAAAACTTGGATACGTGCCATATTACCCAGGTGGATCCATGTTACCGAGTTCAATAATGCAAATGTTGTCTGTGGAGTTCAGATGTAATTTGAGGTCAACATCTGAAAACCTTGACAAATAACTCATACTAGGCATTTGGATCCATCTTAGAACGATATCGCTATTCTGCAGAGGTGAAGTCAGAACCCTTGTAATCATAACTCCAAAGGGAAGCTTGGATGAACTGTGTATGTGGATCCACCTTATTCAATTTTAAAAATGTCTGCAGGGTTAACTTAAAATGTTCTCATCTACTGTCAAATGTGGCAAGGAATCACTAAGCCTTCTGGTTTAAACATTGGTTGCTTACAACAACATTTTAGGCCATTCCTTGAATTGCTCAAGTGTAAACAGCTGTCATACAGGGAATGACTCGCTTGTCATAATTGTCATAGTTCGTATTTTACCATCAGTAATTGAGAATTGTGCTGGGTAAGGTTTGAACTCCATAACTGCTCAAGTGGCATTTTCCATAATAGGTATGGGTGCATGGTGGAACTACTTTTGGATAAGCAGACAACTCCCTTGTGGCATAGTCTTTTTTCCTTTTCTTTTATTAGGAAATGCATTAAAGCTGATTTATCTTTGCCATCGTTGTTTACATACATCATGGATTGTAATCATATTCCTGGCAGTTCCATTGCAATATTATCTTTGCATTTTGTAATAAGCTTTGGCAAGAAAGTGTAGTTATATTAGTTTCTACCACAAGATGATATTGATGGACATATGCCTTATTAAAGAATTCTAATAAATATATTAAATAAAAAGGTGGAACACCAGTCTTTTTGATATAGTTGTTTTTCTTGACTGTGTGAAAGTATTTTATATATTGAGCTTGATTTCCAGTTTTAAAACCCCTAACTCCCCTTTATGCTGTTCTTGGAGCAGAGCTTGAACTACATTGGAGAATCTCAGTGACCTTGTACTACTTAAGTTGGATATGGTGCAAGAACTTAGGCTATTAATTGAAGCTACATGGGAAGAGAAGGAAGCAATGTCTAAAATGGTTCTGAATATGCCCCCTGGTACCTCAAACCAAAGATGCAGCTTTAATATGCAACTGGTGGGAGAGCTATTCTTCATGCTACTATGCTGAATTGAGGATAGTTGATGAGGTGAAATACATATAGGAATAAATTGAAACACTGGTGTAGGAGTTTCAGTAATGTCATTTTCTGTATTACAATTAAATAATGAGGTTCATTATCTTTACAACTCAGCTAATACAATTACCATTTATCCTCCTTAAAACAAAGCAGTCAAAAAGTCTCATGACTAATGAAACATTGACCTATGCTCTATTTGATGTTTATTTTGCTTTGAAGGATAAATCTGCTTTATAAATTATGTTTGATAGTAATAATACTGTCAAGTTGTAAGTAGGCAAGCTCACAACTAAAATATGAGAATACTCCATCCTTACAGCAGTAAAACCACTGTTTTGTAATGTGGAAGGGGGGGGGGGGGGGNGAGAGTGGGAGAGAAACTATTTTATTGTAGTTTGTCCTGTTTCCAGTAGAGAAAGTTGTAGTAACTAGATGGTGCTTAAACCTTGAGTTAGTTTGTAAAGATAAAAAAAAAAAATTTTTAAATCTTACTTGTGACTCGAAGGTGATTTGCACCACTTTTTCATTAAGGTAAATAATCCTAGCAGCAACTTTTAATGAAAAATCTTGGAGTAACTTACTCCATAATGTGTCCAAGTATGAGATCTTTGTTGGATTATAAGTTGACAAAAAAAACCCTTTAAAACCTGATCTGTTACTCAAATGATTGGTGTAACAATTTATATGTAATTTCTATACTAGTTTCCTATCCATCTTTTATAACTCATTTATGAACTGATTATTACCAGAAATTGGAGGAGAGAATATAAATTTGTATCTCTTTATTAATGATTGTATTGTAGAGCATTACACACCTAGTATAGGCTTACTACTCTACCACAATACAAGATCCAATCAATTATCTCACTTCAGAGCTAGGAGCATCAATTCATCAGTGTTGCTGTTGCTTCATTATCTTGATGGGAGGCTCTCACTTAACACTTGCCTCTGGACATAGTGCAGCAGATGATCCTCAAATCGATGGATTAGGATCTTTTAGTTTGGTTCAAGGACAAACCATAAAATCCAGAGCCAAATGTCTCAATTCCTTGTCATCTATAAGAATATTTATTGAAACACTGCAGACATAATTCAAAGTGTCGTCCACTGCTGAACTCACATGATCAGCGAGCTACTTGCTCTTACTGCAACCTGTTATCATACTATTTATTGACCTAACTTAAGAGAATCTACATATTAAGTATGAAGTTCATCCAAAATTAACTTTTGGAATGTTATATCCCCTCTGTTTTCAGAGTTTGAAATCAAATGTCCATTTGACCCTTACCGAAAAGATAGGGTGGTTCTAATCAGAAAGGTGCATCCACATTCCACATACAAAGTATGAAGATAAACCATCATTTTGAGTTAAATAAAAATAACATTACAAGCCATGGCTAACACACAAACACACACCGTCACCTCTGCGCCCTTTTTTTAAAATTGCCTCAGCTATGAATAAGGTTGTTGTAAATATCAAGCATTATTTCAGTGACATTTTTAAGCATGAAACATGCCCATCAATCCCTTCTTCTGATATCATTTTATCAGCTCCAGCATCATCCTGGCAGTATATCACATGCCAGATCAGAACAGTCTATATGCAGCTAGATAGGACTTGCCAACACAATCCTTACTATTTGGACACAGTTTACATAATGTGGAGGGGACAAAGTAGATGTCTAAGGAGGAATTATTTGATGAACAGGTGTATGTAAAGCCACAAAGGAATTGCTAAACCAACTGGAAGCACATTCATCATGTATATGTGAACATGATCATGTGGCAGTGACTACACATGGTTGCTTCAATGCAAAGTAACCAGAAAAGCATACATTTTGGAGTAATGATACATTTGAAACTCTACACATTAAAATTCATTTTAAGTGGAGCTTGTGAGATGATGAACTGAATAATAGTAAGAGAGGCCTCGACAAGAATGCAGTTCTTGGCTAAACACAAAATTATCCTCTCTCCATGCAGCTCTTTGATTGATGCCTCTGTATCTCACATTCACACATTGATTTTTCCTTC
Source organism: Apostichopus californicus (assembly GCA_020650975.1). Taxonomy (NCBI): domain Eukaryota; kingdom Metazoa; phylum Echinodermata; class Holothuroidea; order Aspidochirotida; family Stichopodidae; genus Apostichopus; species Apostichopus californicus. The sequence goes on along the minus strand of JAIPMN010000921.1, from coordinate 17,215 downwards.
ACTGGCCTTATGTGATCATGCAACATGCATGATTGCCTCCAAAATCCTAACAACTGACCAGGTGAACAATGTTATCGTCAGCTTTCAAACATTTTCAACACATCCAGAAGTATCGGTAACTAATTATAAACCAACTAATTCTGGAGGTCCAATCTGGAATGGTTTTGGAGCTACAAAAGTCTTTAATGACAAATGAGTATACATACATTAGGTTCAGATGTATACATATATATACCATACATTCCAGCCACTTAACTATCTCTTAGCAGAAGTTTTAGAAGTTATTTTGCAGGAGAGTATTTCAGCCAACCTTTTACATCATGAACAAAACAGTGAACATCCTTACCAATGATGAAAACATGCAGCAGCAGCATCTGTACACAGAGTGCAAAAGTAGAGTTTTTTTGATGAACTGAAGATCGATAACCATGGTGATCTATCACATCCTGTTAATTCTACAAACATACAAAAAAGCTTCATATCATTTTTATCTGCAACATCAAGTTTTTAAACAAGCCATAAGAAATACAACAATAATTCAGACATAAACAACAGATTTAAAAAAATTGTTTGAAGAGCTCTTCTAGCTATTGCATATGTATAGAGATTAATTGGGTCGCCACAACTAAGAAATGAAGGTACCAGGGATGTTTACCACTGACAACGTAATCAAACGATGGTATGTTGCTGTGAAATCTGTCAAACTCCTCCCAATATACATATGACCTGCATTTGTCATGGAAGATCCTTTTTATAATACCTAACCTGATGATACAGTCATGTGACAAGTTTCCAAAAGATAGCAACTACATTACACATCATTACATAACAGTTCACAAAATGTTCAAAGGAAGTATGGCGTGGTTGTTCTAGATGGTATGACTCGCTCAGAATCTGGTACGGCTCGAAACAATTTTGGCTCCCTGTTTTCAGAGTCTGTGAAGGCTAAGATGGAAGCTATATTACCACACCGGTAACAGTAATTTGGTGCCGACCACACCGTCACAAGTTTATCGTCAAACATGTATTTATAGCCCTCTTGAACCAATTGATGAGCCCGGCATATCAGCGAAATGTTGTTGCTGTTCACAAACTGTAGAACAAGAAAGGAAAACCAGATGACAGTAGCACTGTGAATATAGTATCCTGATTATGAATATAATATCCGGATTATGAGTACAAGTACAAAGCCACAGGTGTGAATATAACTTCTCAAGTTTTTTTGTTTTACAGGTACCAGTGAAAATATGAGAAAAATGTACTAAAGATCAAGTACAAGTAAGCCCACATTTGCTGAACATAAATCCTACCTGCATAAGGCATGTTATACTGATTAATTGGGTAACACATACAAGGGACTGAAAGGTCTTTATCCTGCAAGTTTAATATTATAGCGGCTAAATATTTCATTTAACCTACATCACATTACCTTACAATCTGTATTGTATTACCAACACACCATTGGAAAGTTTGTTGGGTATGGGGAAAGGGGGAAGGGTGAGATTGGCACCAGACAATTCCATCCTGCACAACAATCTTAGTTACTGTTCAAGAATTTACACTCCTTAAATCAGGACATATATACCAGTTCACAACTACATTCAACTACCAGGGCCTAACCAGACGGTGGTGAACAAATCTGCAACATGTCAAGTTCTTTAAAATTTTAACTTTAAATTTTGCAGGCTCATCACCTACATTGGATCACCCAGTCTAGCATATGGCTCAATGAGTCAGCCCCTCACATGAAAACAGTCTTGTTTTAGACAGTTGTTTGTACATTGGCTTTAAAAATTGTGATTCATCCAAGATTCCATGCTTGAGATATCATGTTTCAAAGTTTTCCATATTTAATTCTCAGCTAGAAACAATATGCTTCTTGAACTTAACATGGGATACCTACATACAAAGGTTGAGATCCATCCAATCTTCCCTTTTGAGATATAGAGTTTACCAGCCAGGTGACACACTCACGTTACCACACACTCAACACACTCACATAACCACACATTCACATAACCACACACTTACATAACCACACACACATACACCATCACAAGTTGAAACCAAACAAAGTCCACTGAACAATGTTAACATGTGCAACATGAATACAAAACATCCTCCCCTTCTCAACACCCAGAATCAAGGAAATCCAATTGGCAACTACGTCAGGATATTACCTCATTCGTAACTTTTGAACCAAACAGCCAGCCAGCTCCTCTTGGACTGATGGCCCATGTATCCACAGTATCAGGATCAGACCAAACCAGATGTAATATCAGGTCAAGGGAAATGCAAAACAATGAACATTTTCAAATGAAAGTGACAAAGTAACATATCAAGTGTAACTGTGCTATAATCATAAGTTGTATGGACTGCAATTTCAGGATAACATTACCTATTACAATGTTGTTGTGAAGTATACAAGCATATTCAACAGCTGTACATGCCATCAGCATTCAGCAAATGACACCACATTCATGCATGGAAGCAAATTATAGTGCATAGATCGTCAAATTAGCGTCTGTTGTTAGATCTGTAGTTATCTCCCTATTATCAGCCCAAGTATATGATGTGCAATGATTATAAACCCATACCATGCCGCATAGCTTATAGTGGTCATGTCGACTCAGTATGTCCATTACCACAAACACTTGTTAGATTGGCAAGTTTGGGGCCTAATCAAGAACGCACACCTGTGCACAGAATGCATGATACATGGAGTTGAAAATAGGATATTTAAAATTCATTCAAATTACTAATATCCTTGCAAACAATGTGCTGGTAATGTGTTGACCCAAACTTCCATGGCATTGAAAAAAGCCTATCAAGAAATAGGTAAAGAATGAAACAGCATTTTCCTGATGTGTTCTTCCTTGTGTAGCCCCATGGCTAAAATAGAGCTCTGTAAATGGAAAAAAAAAACCTAAATTTTTGTCCCTCCATGGTGCTATAATGTACTAGCTGATGCTTGTAGCAATGTCATTTCCCTGGAAAAATGACTCTGTCATCTACTGCTTGGCTGCAGGGTTCATTCATGAACTCTAGATTAAACATTCTTTGTTTTTTAACTTTTCTTTTGTTTCCATTCAGGGCCATCAAACCGTGGTGCTACAGGTTGCAATAGGCTCTGTAAATAACTTCCCTTTCTTTCCCTTCATGGTGCTATAAAGTACTGGATGATGCGCGTAGCAATCCCTTCAATGACTCTGTTGGCCTGCTTAGATTAAAGATTCTCATTTGTTAACTTTCCTGTTGTTTTGATGAAGAGTCATTTGGTCATGGTGCAACAGGTTTGCTAGGTAAATAAGCCTGGGCTGACAAAGCTGTATATATGTGTGAGAGAAATATGGGCAGGAAGTTGTCTATCTCTTGGGTATACTTCTAAATCACAGTAACAGTGTGCCTTTGTTTTTGGCAATGTTCCTGAAGACCACAATTATTAGTATGACCATTCTAGAGAGTTCATGAATAATTGAGTATGTTTGCTTATACCAATGAGAATAGAGTATGAAAGTAGGATGGGATAGATGAGACCCATGTGCTGCAGGTATTGTACCTATCCTAGTAGAGGTAACAATAGGGTTCTTCTACCCATTATGCTGCATCTATATACCAAGAACGACATTGAAGCACCATTTACTTTTCAGTTAGAGGGTTTACAAGCCAAGGGGTCACATACACACATACATATGCACCAACACGCACACAGGCCATCACCCATTACAGAGATTCATTTTGCTTTTGGCATCAAATCAAAAAGTAAGGAAAAGGATATCACAAAATGCTCCTTTGTGAGGAATCTCCTGAGCTCTCTCAATCATCCTTATCTGGTCAATGGTTTTCACATCTGGTGACAAACCTCCATGGACGCATAGAATCTTCTCATCAATTATCTGAAAAAAATGGACAGAATTTATTTAACAGAAAGACCTTTCTAGTAGCCCAGAAGGTGATTTCCATCAAACATTCCATTGATCAATCCAGTGTTGGTCAATACATGGACTAATTTAAATTATGTAGTGAAAATATACTTTACTTGCTTGTCTCTCATGACCTACAAACTTTAGAGAACAGTAGTAACATATAAGGACTCAAAGGGAAAAAAACAAAATCAGAAATTTGTGCCCAACACCCATCCTCTGCCTTGTCATGCTCCCCCAACCCCCCCCCCATTTCACCCACACCCCTCTCATTCCCAGCTTCCATCATGTTCCACAGAAACCACACAGCAAAAACAATTGCTTGTAAGTGGTCATTATCAAAGGCGGAGTGTATAGCCTAGTGGTTAACACCGGCGTCTCCCAGTCATGAGATCCCCGGTTCGATTCCCGCCGACAGCAATGTTTGTCGTCTGGCAAGGGTGTTGTTCAATAACAACTTCCCGACATGGACGTTAAATGGATGTGTGCCGAGAGATTGGCTTCGGTCAGCTTGCGAGTCTAAAAGCCTCCATGGCTTCTTTCGCGAGTTCATGCTTGCGGGAAGATCACATATACATACATACATACAATTGTCCAAAGCTCCATGATTTTATCATTGACAAATGTCTTTCCACCTTTCCTCTCCTTATCTTGAGAGGTGCAAAGAGAGGGCTATAACTAAAGACACTAGAATTTACAGTCATCGCTGCTTCACTTGCCCTTTTGGCAGTATTTGATATGAAAGACATGAAGACAATGCCAATTTAAGAATTGAATAGCTGTAATAAAAATCATCCAATTTTGACTTTCAAGTTGGCAAATGGAAAACATATAACATAGTAGTAGGAAGTATAAACATATAACATAGTAGTATGCAGTAAACATATAACATAGTAGTATGCAGTAAACATATAACATCGTCGTACATATAGTTCCAATTCTACTTCTTCCTTTGACTTCACTTTCATTTTATTCTTTGTTCCTTTATCACTAGATTTCTTTCTTCTATTGGTAACTGAAAAAGTAAAGTTCAGAACCACTGCCTTGGGAATCTTAGACTTGCACCACAAAATTCCCTTCACCAAACAAGGTCAAAAGGCAACAATCTTGTTAAAAAAAATGGAATATGAAGCAACTCCACAGTAGATATACTTACAGCAGCAACAGTCAGAAGATCAAAGACTTTTGTGCAGTACCGCCATGCATTGGCATTTCCATACTTTGTTTGACACTCATCTGCAAATAAGGAACCAACAAAAAAATACTTTGGAAGTCACTTCATGATATGGAAACTTGTGTAGACCAATACATCAAACCATAAACCTCAAGGTAATGATAGCATTTCAAGCTTAGAAGCAGCTTTTGAGTTTGGTCAGCTCAAATTCTAAGGAAATTTGACCCCAAAGTGCCCCCAGATGAACTTACCATTTGAACCTTGTTATAAGATTCTGATTTCATCCTTCTGTAACCAAAACATTAAGTCAGGTGCATAGGTGACCAAAGTTCAACATCTAAGATGCATTTAACTTGCCATGACCCTCAACACAGAGATACTTATATGCTCAAGAAACAATATACTCAGCAATGCTAAAAAATGACCTCAAATACCCCCTGCCCTTCAATTCATAGAAACACTTGAGCAACCAACCCCTACAATAATTAGTACTAACTTTGCATAGAAGCAATTAGTGACTAAAAGACCACCCCCGGGAAATAACTCAATGAAGTAAACTTTCAGACCGATCACTAAAAAAATAATCATGAAGAACTTTGGTGATATGCATGGATTCATTTCTGTGGAAGAAAAACATAGAACACAAACAACCCACAACCTTTGACCTCAAATTCCTGAACACCCTGAAATACAAACTTAACAAAGATTATGTTAAGCAAGTTTGGTGTATAGTTATTTCATTACTGATGACAAGAAAAGCATTATGAGCATATTCAAATAGTTGCTAAGAGTGAGCGACCCAGGAAAGATTCACCTCAAACTCCTTAAAACCCTTCATAAACGACAAAATTCACAACAAGGAATTAAGAGTAATTTCTTGAATGTGAAGAAGAAAACCAATATAATTTCAAACAATTATTTCAAATGAAACTTATATGATTATTTGACCTTTAATTCCAAAACTAAGCCACAACTCAACAATAATTACATTAAAAGTACTGCTCAGTCATTTTCACAGAATGCTCACCATAAAATCCATACACTTGAGTTATCTGTCGACTTTCATGGTTGCCTCTCAGAAGGGTAATGCGGTCAGGCCACTTTGCTTTTAATGTTAATAACCTTGTGAAAGTTTCTAGGCTGAAGTAACCTCTATCCACAAAGTCACCCTATAAAGAAATCAAAAACATGTGATCAACAGTCATCTTTTACATGGATGGTCTTTGTTATAGGATCACAATCAAGTAATTAAGAGATGAAGCTGTTGTTCATTTTGCATTAGAAGGGCACCCCCATAGGACCTGAAGCTATGAGGATTAGCACTTGGATTAGTGTGGTGCAAAGGTGGACTGTGGAACTCCAGCAATACCTTTGTGCAATTTTCATACTTCATAGAATACAGTTTTGTTCAGAATTTGGATAGATGTTTAGTACAGAAGTATACAACTTCAATCAGGGCTAAAGAACTGGTTGGGAGGTTTGTAAATTTGTGCTCACATGTTTTAACAAAGTAATTTCAGTTCATTTACTTGGCAACTTTGAGAGTTAAATAGAAATAGTAGCAGCACATTTTCTATTCTTGATAAGAATGGAAATTTGTATGTTGAATAACAAATTGCAAGTATAAATCAATATTAAACATGCATTAAAAACCAAATAGCATGTGACCCACATGCAAACTGGCAGTAGGCATAGATTCACCCATCATTCTTACACAAACTATAATATAAAGGTCCTATCTGGAGTCCCAATAGTGCTATTCTCATAGCCAACTCAAGAGTTGGGAGTTCAATGCTTCCAAAGAAAAGTAAAGACAAACTAACCATGAAAATGTAGCTGGTATCTGGGACTTGGCCTCCTCTCCTAAAAAGTTCCTCCAGATCATAAAACTATGGGAAAGAAGGGTAAAAGATAAACAATGAATAACCAATAATAGAGATCTCTGATTTGAATAGAAAAGCTTTCATGTTATGTTTAAACTGAAAGAAATTAAAAGGAAACACTAAAAGCTTTTCCAAACCATTTATTTAACATGTAATGGTTCAATCTAGTACTTCTTCAATAATTACCGGGGCTTTGTCTCACAAGATAAAAATATATCAAAAGACAGTGAAACTAAAGCTGAAAATGGGAATGAGCACCACTTTTTGTGCTTGTCATGTAAGGTCTCACACCGGTCCAAAGTATTGTTAATGCATAACTCTGATGTTACAACAAACGTTTCATGTTTTGAGAAAGTATGCTCTTGTCAATTAGCATATGCAAGGCTTACACTTTCATAACAGACACTCACAGTAGACTTATTCTAAAGAGAAACACTGCAAAGCAATCCCACCATATTGTGTGAGTCATCAAAGAGAATATTTCATGTAATACTGCTGACAAGTTATTCAAGTGTAACCACTGTTGCCTTCAAGTGATCAGTAAGGTTCTTAAAATCCTTTCAACTTGCACATCAAGTCCCTCCATATTTACTCTTTTAAGTGATCATGTTTACAAGGTTTTTGTACGTTTTGATTTCTGTTCAAATCAAATGACCTTTGAACTTTCCAAATAATGAAAGCATCGAGAAATGAAAGGGGCATCTACATATCAAGTGCAAGATTCATCAAAACTAGATTGATTGAGTTGGCTTCATTAATGGTTTCCAAATTTTGACACCTGTTGACCTCAAGAAAAAGTGGATGAGCAATATGGTACATCTAGTGGAAACTTATAATGTAGGTCGATCAAAATTCGTGTAGGCCATTTTCTTGATCAACATGGTTCTCTGTTACCTGTCCATGAATGTCCCCACACACTGTGACTGGAGTTGAAACAGGCTGCACATTGGATTCCTCAAGTAGCAGATCACAGACATAATCACAAAGTCTCTATTGCATGGAAAGAAAACGAAAGAAATAATTCAGTGAATAATGTTATCCAGTATCACAGAAGATACAGTAATGGGGATATTGCCACATAAATATTATCAGAAAGCCAGTTGGCTTTGTGATTCATTGCCATATAATTTTCTCAGAATTCCACATAACTATCTGACATGTGACATGAGGTTTAATAGGACAGTCAAAAAGGGTTTGGATAATTTGTTTCCATTAAAATGGGTTCTGATGGGTTGACATGAACAATGCGCACAGAACCAAACCATTGTTTTCCATAAAATGCAAAATTTTGTGGCCTGGATCAGTAAGATTGTGAGCAACTTTTTGCTTTATCGGTGAAAATGTATTCACCAATGACTACATATTAACTATTATTTCATAATACCCTTAATTAGCTTGTTAAAAAACAACACATGCAATTTTTTCACCCCAATTCTGTTTTTTAATCATTTATGAAACAGTTTTGTTTTCTTCAAGTGTGCATTACTACAGCTATACAAGCCTAATAGTGTAATGCATGGTCATTGAACAATCTAGATAAATAAATAAATGTACACCACAAGATGAATATTTTTAAAACATTGCATACTATGTAAGCGTAACCAATTCTAGGTTACAATTGTTAATATTAAAGTTTTAATGTTTTCACGGCAAGTTTCCAAATGAAAGCAAAATGTTTCTTAAATAACCTACATACATGAAAAATTAGTGTACAGGGAATAATTTATCCATTATCGCAAAATGCTATAAATTATGAGCAAATGTCTTTACAAGTGCAACAATGCATGGCACTTTTTGTACATAGGAACCTAACTATCATATAAGAGAAGGTTCATGGTCTTCAAACTGCTACACAAAATTTAAAAATTAAATTATTTCCTGCTTTATATATTTCATGTTGCATGTCCCATTGGCAAGCATATTTGTCATGGCAAGCCATCGACAAAGGCTGCATAATGTATTACAACATTGTGTATGATGTCAACAGACGGTGATGTATGACTGAGGTAGCATGGTGGGCTCAGAATTGAGGCACGATATCGATATCTATCAAGGAAAAATCCAAATCACTCAACTGTATGCATTTTTCATATCTGTACGTTATACAGTAGTTCCTCAGAAATGTAATGATCTCAAATTATTGATTGTTCTGTGCCTACACAATGTACAATTAAGCAGAATTTGAACACAAAATGTCTGCTGTGTCAAGTTCTTTCATACCCCGTAATTGACACATTCGTCGATAAGCTAACTGTAATTATAGGCCTACATCCATTGACTCTAGATGCTGTTTGCTATGCTCTGAGCCTCTTAAGCTCAGTTCCCAGAGAGTAGTGGTACAATGTTGAGGTGACTTTGGTTATTTTTTGGGAGTAAGATTCTTAATGCCAAAAGTTCATGCAAAACTGGGGGGTGTTAAAAAAAAGCTTACAAAACCCACAATTTGATCAGCACATACCTGAAATGGATTCAAACTCATGAAATATGTAATTCTGCTTCGCTGCAAAAAGTTAGGTTGCCTTCTGTATCGTTGCTAGTAATATTTGAAGGTGCGTCAACTGCGAAGGTGCGTCAATTATGAAGCCTTTACTATACTCAAGTATGTTGGTGAGATATTGTCCCTTTTTGCGGATGTGTCACCGTATTGAAGACGAAGACGAAGGTATTCCTACCTAGTGCCTAACGTTAAACCTGGGTCTAGGCTAGGTTAGGCTACTGATCTACATGTACTCAGTACTACTACGCTAGGCCTAACAGAAACAGCCCTATATCGTGTCTAAATTCAGTGGGCTAAACGTATGAATAACGAACCTTCAAGTCATTTTCCGGTAAATACTTGCAATCCTTCGATATTTCGATCCACCGGTCTATACAAGATGCTTCTGTCATTTCTGATGTAATGTTTAGACTGTGCTTTCGAGGTATTCGGGAAAATCCAGACTGTAAAATCCCCCACTGCTTTGCTTTCTACAGTTTAGCGAACTTCAGGGGTATATGATAAGTGAATCATAACATTATTATATGGCGTGCCATTTGTGACATTTCAGAGTAATGTGCAAGGGAAGAGTTGTGATGACCTTTTGGAATCTGTCCCTTATTGATTAATCTATTAGATGAACTTGAGATGACATTATACGTGTCAATATCAAATCAAACACACCTTACACGATGATCATGAAATTCTTCCATTCGTTATTTCATTTCTTCATGCATTATTTCATTTATTCATACACTGAACTTTATCAGGTTTCTCCTGGAAAACAGGTAGGAGTGTGAGTTTTTTCTGCCAAGTGCGTTTGTATTCATGAAAGAAGGTTGGTATTGTTAAGTTTGCCACTCCAATCCTGAAAATCATGTATGGTATAAAACCCTGAAATTATTTGGATTACATGATATGCACATGACTTCAAATATACCGTCTTCCATATGCTAATAAAGTGCTTAGTTTTTGGATTTGCTCGATCACTTTTTTGGTGACTACTTGATTTGAGTGAAAATGAGTACAATTTTATATTAGGTTTGGTTTTCTGTTTGTGGGCAGTGTCAAAATGTGCACATGGCTGTGCCAATAACCACAATGGCGGCTAGATGCCCATATATGGATATGATGAATTTGGAAGTTTATTTCAGGGTTGGAGATTAGGGTAATATCAAACAGTCCCTATGAAGGGTCTTCTCATGAACAGTTAGCCTACCAAATTTCAAATTTGTCCGATACCTGAATTGGGGAACAATTGACAGGAAACTAAATAGAGGGCGCCCTTTATTCGTTGCTCAGACTTTTTAAGGCAAATGTACCGAGCTATTTAAGGCCGTTACTGCTTGTATAAAACAATTTATGGCTGAAAGATACATACACACGTGAAATACACACGTAAAAATCATAGAACATTCAATGATGTTATGATGACTTCAGCAAGTACTGCTGTTGCCATGGTTACCAAAAATGTTGTTGTTTTTAGGATTGAACATAATGAATGCTGTGATATCTCTATTTCTACTCAGAGCTATGACATTGAAACTTGATAGGAACGTGTAATTCTTGATTGGGACCAGTTTCATTACAACTTTTCCTTGGTTTTTGTGGTATAAATAGATTTCTGGTGGTCAGTAATTGATGATACTTTGCTGTATAAATTATAGAGCATATTGTAATATTAACTCAGTTTAAGATTCCGGGGGCGCCTACACATTCCCTGCTGAGGACTGGCGGTGGTATGGAAACAAATGTGGTTTCGATGGCAGTGTGCTAATAACAACGAGCCTTGAATCTCGCTAGTATTACATGCAAAGAATATAACACATAGGAAAAACAAGTAAGGAAAAAACGCGATATTCAGCAATCTAATACTATAACCAGCCACGATACAGACAATTCATCGGCACGAAGCCCTCAATAACATATAGAAAACATGTACTTAAACGCAAATGGTCACAAGCGAGGTCTTAATCGAAGTAGAGTACAATAGTGTATAAAAGACGAATACAAAACAGATAAAAAATACGACCACAATGGTCGGAGCCAGGGCTACTACCGAACCAGCACGCCTTGGACCATCAACCAATGGGTCATATCAACTCCAATGACAATTTAGAAGAGTATCACAATGCATTTTGCCCGATCCAAAGAGTGCTTAACCAATTTAAATGACCATCACACCGTCACTTCTTAAATGAATACCAATGGACAATGCCCTCTAATTATTTCGGCCCATATGTTTGGACAAAAAAAAAACAACTTTTAATGATATTGGATATTCCAAACGTAATTGTGTTGTATAGAACCTTTAAATTGATGATTGGTTTGAATGTTTTGATATTGTAAAAACAAACGTCATATTTGGTAAATTTTTCTTTTTTTGCAGAACTTTTGAAAAAAAGCACACCTCACACTTATCTTGATAAACAGTACAATTTGGGGTACTGTTTTCACTTTGGAGTACTAGGTTGTGGAAAATTTGAAGTGCCTCCTTAAGTTAATTTCTATGTCTGAGCTTCAAAATGTGTGTTTTATTGAAAACAAGTCATTGAAATAAAAGTTCTAACTTTTACTTCATATTTCAGACAAGAAACTATCACACCTTACATAATGTTTGACAGTACAGTGGGTTGGGGTACTTGTTTCATGTTGGAGTCCTGGTATGTGGAAATTTGATGTGGAAAACCGATTTGGTTGCTATGCATGAGCTCGAATATATGTTTTCTATTGAAAATAAGTCTTAAAATAACAATTTTAAAATTATAACCTCAAATTTGAGAGACAAAACTAGCACACCTCAGGTACACACATCGTTATATATTAATGCCCTTGTAATAATGCTTATTTTTAGAGTGAAAAGGTTACTTCACGTAATGTCATTAACGACATTAGTTCCAAATTTTGTTTCTCATTCAAAATATATATTTTGGTGGACTCTTGTTACAAATGGACCTAAGTACAGACCAAAAAAACTGACCCAGATTTAATGTACCTGGAGATAGCTGTATACATTAGCATGCACTTTCAACGTGTAAGATTTCGTTCTAGTCAATCTAGGAAAATGGGCTTACTTTTACCAAAAGTTGTCTTTTCAAATACTTTAAACACTGCAGGTGAACACAAAACGTTAGTCGACTCTCACACTGTATATATTTTTGAAGCATGCTGGATGCATGGATTAGGGCTCAAAGCTTTTTCGTGGTCCCTTTGTATTCATTTAAGAAGTGACAGTGACAAATTGCTTGAAAAACTAAATAAAATCCAGTCTAAAACATAAGCTATATTATTGTCTGTTTTTATTTACGTTTTTAACTTTTCTCAGTTTAATCAAGTGTTGCTTCTGGAAAATTATTTTTGGGTCTTTTTTAAAGGATTTATCGTAACCTGCAAAACTGAGAGATATAGCACCGGGCCATTTTGCATCTAGGCATTAACTTCAAAAAATCTCAATGGGGAGAAAATTTTGGCTGGAAATGCCTCCCAGATCGCTGGAAATGGCACTTCCCAGACCTTGTAAGTTGCATCTTAGCATTTTCTCTTTTGAAATTACTAGCGATATCATAAAAACATTAAAAAAAAAAAATATGCTCAAGAGGGGAGGCTGCCCCCTTTGCCCCCACCCCCCTTGGCTACACGCCTGCTGCCTCACAGACCCAACCTGCAGAGCTGGGGCCTTGAGACAAGTGATGCACTTTTGGCCTCTAGGTTGAAACAAGCATCTACCTCAACACAAGAGGGAGTAGATGTGGTAAGCACCTCAGTCACAGCAATGCACTGGTTCAGAGACGGTAAACTGGTAGTCCTAGTCTGCCCTAGGGGACTATATCATGATTTGGTCCTCTGCTGAGAACAATTTAGGGAGGGAAGTACTAAGTAGGTGTGAATATTCGTGACAAGTTTAAACCAAGCTAATATTTTGTTGGGTGAATTGCAAATACCCTTCAAAATATTTCCAACATGCTGTTTACTTATTTTCTCATGACCATGACGATGGATTCTAAAATGGTTAATTTAATGTTGTTTTTTAATTGTAGGGTAAGGGGGGCGGTATTTGGGACTAGATGGTATTTATTGTTAACATCTAGTCCAGTTTGTTGTAGATGGGGGTTTCTTTTTTATTGGGGGGGGGGGGGCAGTGTATGGTGATAAACTTTACTTGCAAATTATTGTGTTCATTGACTATAGGTTCTTTTGCTTCAGAGAGTGTATTGACTCAAATTTCGTTGACCAAATTAGTATCGACAGATAAAACATAAATAAATGTTAAATAAATAAAGAGATAGAAGTAAACACTGAAGTACCCAAATCATGGTGCTCAGTTCGGATGATTGATGTGCGTAATTAGAGAAGAGAGTCGAGAAGCAGGAAAAATGTTTAAGCTTTCATGCAGAATCCTGAGAAGATATATATATTTATATAGTTTCATTTTAAGAAACTTACCAAGTTGGTTTTGTGTTTATGAGAAAGAGATTTATTTCACTTGTTGAACCGAGAAGTGTTGAATAAAATTTGTCAATAGAAACATGTTCATTGTCTCGTTTCTTTGTTAGATTGTATACAAACAATTCCACACAAATAACATAACAATGGTCCCAATTCACCATCTATTGGTTGGCTCCCGAGTGGATGAGCCCAAATCACAAATTTCAAGATATCATAATTTATAAGGCTTTTGCTTAAATATATACCTCCCAGATCGCCGGATATAACACTTCTAATACCCAATGATGCCCCAAAACCTGAAGTTTTAGATCTCATGGCTTAAGGAGGAAATAAATTTGGCACCAATTGAAAATTGTAAAGAGGGCGCTCGACGCATTTTGCCAGTGATACGTGATTTCAAAGCAGTCAAATCAAACCTTTGTTATTCATAAATGTTTTCCGGTTTTGTGTTGTTCCTCGGAAGTTGTATGCTAAGAGATATACTTTTGTATACGATGGGTCTGGGGTCCTCTCCCAGAAAACAACTATAGACTGCCGCAAATGCGATTTCCGTCCTATATTCAACAACCGTGGATAAATATAATAAAATGAGAACTAGTGATAATTTAAGTTACATCGACTTATATGAATGCTGCTCCCGCATGCTCCCGCTCCCGCTGCTCCTGCATGCTCGTATATTCATCTTAGAAAGCTCACACGTCTCACAGTACGATGAAAAGTGTACTATAGTGTAGCAGGTTGTAAGGCCCAGTTTATTCTTACATCAGAGACATATAATTAGAAACATCCAAATACTTTCCTTCCAAATTTTATCTTCTCAAAATATTTCCCGAAATTGACCAAAGCTTCAGGTAATTCAACTGAAAGTGGAAGCACCGCAGGACGTGAAGCTAGCTCAAATTGCCAACACACAGTGTGAGTTGTTAACGATTGTTTTGTTCGCACTCAGTCCGTTTTACTGACCACAATTTACCAGTCTCGTGTATAGACAGAGCTCCCAACTGACCCGCATTTCGTGGGTTGGACCCGCATTCTAACACCCAAACCCGCTGACCCGCGCAAGCGTCCGAAAAACCCGCATTGTAATTGTCAAGTATACATAAAAAAATCATTGGGGCGAGCAGCGAACATTTTCATGCCACGGGAAAGAATGAATTATCACCTACTATTCAATTTATTGATGTTACACACAAAAAAATGCATATTTCTCTGAAAATATTGGGTGACAAAAGCCTTTCTGAGTGCCACCATTTTACATGTAGGCATCACCAGGATTCCAAAAAAAATCAAAAGGGGAGGGGGACACCCCCTCCCCTTATACCCCTCCCCCAGGACGACGATTCGTGGCATGGACCCGCATTTGCCTTCTCAAGAG
>JAIPMN010000920.1:4783-27479 GCA_020650975.1 Apostichopus californicus | reverse complement strand
AAAATTTACATTGAATTATAGATATATATTGCATCAATATAACTCAAAGAGCAATTTTGTTCATGAATGACAGACTTCAACAGAAATGACAATGTTGAAACCGGTTCACAATATATGCTATTTTATTGAAACTTGAAGAACAAATCCTTGGAGAGGTCTATAAATAGTTTAGCTAGTAGTAAAAAGTAGTAAAATGGAAGATCCCAAATTCGGTCACCTTAAAGGGTATGAAGACTCGCGCACAAAGAAACATCTCATGCCGGTAATCTGACCTAGTTTCGAAAGATGTGTAACAGAAGTGTTAGACACCACCATCGATCCCAGAAAATACACACACAGCTTGCTACCGTCGGTAATTAGACACTAGTGTACAGTCAATACATACAGCTACAGTCAATACCCACAACACGGTGTACATAGCAGCGTGGACATCTCAGGTTTAGATAAAAGATAACAAGGTATCACATTTCATTACTGTCTGCATTTGTAGCGACAAGAAGAAAACGTCATTTGCACGCAACGGAAAGTTAACTTTTTCAGAGCGAGGCACGCGGTTTGGGGCAAGTCTTCAATGCCTTTAAGCATTTGAAGTGAGCTAGATAATGCTTTGATCATAGAATATGATCACCTGTGATCACTTTGTACACATAATTAATATACAGGCCAAGCTTAGCTGTAAACAGTTGCCAGTGTTGGGTAACACTTTCTGTCAAAGAAAAACACTGATCGGAGGTTAACAACTTTACTATCACAAATTTACCGTATACCATCATACAATACCAATACTAGTTACTATAGCAAGCCTTAAGTTTAAGTACTTACTTAATGGCTTGCTCTTCTTACTGTATTTATAATACTACTACCACTAGTATTATAGTAGTAATGGCATAATGGTACTCGGTCTTTACCTTACTCCTTAGGCTACTAAGTACTAATACACTGTACTAAGTACAATAGTACATCATTCAGAAGCTAGGCCTAACGTTACATCGACTTTCGACATAAATGGGTAGCATACCCTGTCTTTTCAAGTAGAACCAGACTGCTGGATGCAGAAAACTGTTTGAAATATTAACATGATTTGAAAAATTTACTCAGAACTACGACAAATATACCCGTTCTTTGACAAATGCACAGCATTCCGTAGAGTATGTTCTTCTCCGACGTCATTCAGTGGTGTGTTTGTGTAGCCAATGTCTCTGTGTTGTGCATCAGCTGGAACAACAACAATAGTTTGCATAATGATGATGGCCGGATGTACGAGTACCTAGCAAAGTCACGTACACAGAACTAAACAATAACGTTATCATAGTTCAGTGGTGGCCATGCCAACAGACCGAACCGCTGAAATTCTAAATTGATTAGCTAGGGTATTGAAGGTCATGTAGTTGCACACCCAATCGAGCTTTCCAAGGAAGCAAAGGAAGGTACATCTCGAAAACTTGTTATTACTGTTATATATTCTTCCTTAGTTTGCTCGTAAGAGATTGGAAAATAAACATGCTAGGTTATTAATTGTTTAATTTCACCCCGTAAATATTTTTTGTGCCATCAAATGGCCATCGTATGGAAGGGTTATTATTCTTTCATTTGAATGACATTTCATGACAATCGAACTGGTTCAACTAGCCAGCAGGCATGCAGGTATTCCGGCAGCGCTCTTTTCGAATAAATGCAATAGTACTTCACTAAACAAGGAAATAAGAAGAATAAACGATCCCTTTAATTGCTTAATTTCATCCCGAAAAATATTTGTGCTATCAAATGACCATCATAAATGGATGTGAGGACACATTATTCGTTCGTTTTCATGACATTTCATGACAATCGAAGGGGTTCTATTAGCCAGCAGGCAGGCGGTTTCAGCAGCGCCCACATCTAATCAATGCAAAAAGTAGTAAGAAAAATGATTACTCCCATGAATTGCTTAATTTAAACTCGTAAAAATGTTAGTGCCATCAAATGACATATCATAAATGGATGTAAGGAACAGTATTCTTTTGTTTACATGACATTTCATGACAGCGAAGTGGTTCTAATAGCCAGAAGGCAGGCGTATTCCGGCAGCGCCCTCGTCGCCCTGCGCTCTCGTCGCCCTGCGCTCTCGTCGCCCCGCGCTCTCGTCGCCCCGCGCTCTCGTCGCCCCGCGCCGTCGTCGCCCCGCGCTCGGCGTCGCCCCGCGCTCTTGTCGACCCGCGCTCTCGTCGACCCGCGCTCTCGTCGACCCGCGCTCTGCGCGTAGCCAAGGGGGGGGGGCGAAGGGGGCAGCCGCCCCCCCCTTGAGCATATTTTTTAATTTTTTTTTTAATGTTTTTATGATATCGCTAGTATTTTCAAAGAGAAAATGCTAAGATGCAACTGACAAGGCCTGGGAAGTGCCATTTCCAGCGATCTGGGAGGCATTTTCAGCCAAAATTTTCTTGTACGCTTCGCGCCAACTGGTGGCGCTACGCTTAGATAGTTTGCAATGCCGAATCTACAGTTTCGCCCCTCCCTTGGCAAATTCCTGGCTACGCGCCTCCCGCGCTCTCGTCGACCCGCGCTCTCGTCGACCCGCGCTCTCGTCGCCAGGTGACCGCATTATACCTGACTTTTGAGTATAATTTGCTGTTTGCTAGCTCTGCCTGCCAGGTTCAGTCCAGTACGTGTTCACGTACCAATCTCTAGACATCACATGATATTCGGTTGCTATGCGGAAAACAAAAGCTATCAACTTTCCTTTATTGTATGAGATTAATTTCAATGGTTACCATTATCAACCCCATATAATGAATTACTAAGGCCCACAGAAGTTGTACCATGTAATCGAAAGTTTCTAACAGTACACCTCAGACAGTCTACATTCTCAATCGATCACGTTAGTCAATAAATTAGATAACATTACTTTTGTTGAACTTGGACTTGCCATTGGGGAACTCGGTGAATGCAATTGTTCACAGTACATGTGTCACAGACTCGACCTGTTATATCAGGCAAACAGGGGCATCGTCGATCCTTTTCCAGGTGAGGGTAACATATCGATGTAAATAAGCCGCCAAATGAGTGAGTGACGGGTGACAGGTGGACACCCCCCCCCCCACGGCAATGCTCACTTGATGAATGTAGGCCTACTACACAGAAATACACATACATGTCTGTGATGTGCAAGTTAAATCGGTTGTCATTTAGATGTAGGTCTAACTACTCCTCAACCCCCCCCCCCCCACTCTCACTACCCTTACCTACACTGTTTCCAGAAAAATATACTATATAGCTCTATTTAATTGTAATTATTCAGATTACAGGCCAAATATGATGAAGTATATGATGAAATATATGTGAACAACAATTCTGATATTATTGCACAAAATAATTATTTCTCAATTTTGCAAATAATTTTAAGTTGATTGAAATATCAATTACATCTTTGGGTGGATGTTTTGTTAAGTTTTCCATGACACAATGAAAGGCCTTTTATGGCAGGATTTCAACCAGTCTCTGTTCTAAGGCCCAAAGCCAGGAATTCTGAGTTAGTGAGGCACCAACAATTTCAGGAAGGGTAACACAAATTGAGGGGCACAAATTCTTGGGTCCTATAACCTGTGAAGTATTTTGTACACACGATGGTGGCACACACAAAAATATTAAAAGTAGTTGTTTGCAGACCTAGTTTAAAGCCTAAATATGCCTCACAATACACATTTAAAAATGTTTCTAGGAGAGCACTCCATACCCCCATAAATGGGTATCAGGTTCTGTATCTGCCCATTCTGTGATCCACAAAGTGGGTTACATCGAATCAACCCTCATATCTCAATGAGTGAGAAGGTATGAGATGGGATTTTCAACTACCACTCTGGACTATTTTTCTCTTTAAGTTAGGTGATACATAGTCTGATACCAAAATATCCCTTTAGGGTGTAAACTTTTCAAACATTGGACACTTATTCACATCCACTTCAAAACAAGAGACAAAATAATACAAAATAACGAACAGGGATTTCTCCTTCTCTTCATATTTGTCATTATTCCACAAAAGAGAAATAACATTAACATTATTTACAGCAGGAGAAAAGAAAAAAGAAAAATTCAAAAGATAAACTTTATTCCGGTTCCCGGCAAAATTGTTAAAATGTGGCATTTAAGTTTTTATCAGATGATAACTGATTGTCACTCATGCTCGTCAACCTTCCAGTCGTTTTCTACAAACTTTCAGAGAGCTTTCCCTCCTTCTGGGACATTTTTTGTCAACATTATCACTCTTCAATATTGTGGGCTCATTTGCAAAAAAAGAATTCATGGGTTTAAGCAACTTAAAGTTATATTGAAAGATCATTACTGATCACACTTGATGCTAAGATCACCTGTAAACTATAGCCGGCTCCATTGAACAGCACAATCAACAGTACTTTCATCTCTGTTAATTAGCTTTCCATTGTTCTTATCTCCTATCATGCATCACATTATATTAATTCGACTTTCACTGGTACTACCAGATAGTGGATTTGTAGCTTGTGACGAGGACACAAACCAACTAAAGGACATCTTGGAGCATTCACATCATGTACTACATATTATATCGCAACCTTCCACGACTGTGAGGTTGGACTCATACTAAAACAATTAACATCATCAGTCTAACATAACATGTTTGTTGAGTTAATCATGATCAGTGATGGTTTAAGATATGGTCATACATTATGAACTGAGCCAGTAAATAGGTGGATATGTTACATCTGCTCCATAAATTTGGAGACATTCATTTCATTTTCTCAATTAATATTAAACCAGTTTTTTTTTAAATTTGGTATCTTAATTTTAGAGAGTTATTGGAACTATCATATATATACAAGGGATGGTGTGCTTCATAACGAGAAAGCACAGAAAAGGATATTGTACCATAGGAATGTGTCCTGTACTATGGAATAGATCTTATTAGGAAACATGATAATCTGTACATACTTGATTAAGAAGATCATGTGTTTATTGTGACTTATATGTTGTAGCTGGACTATTATGCAGCATCATGTTCATATGGATTCATTATTATTTACTGTTGTACATGTCAGTGTGCAGATGGTTCATCTGCATTTTTGCATATGTTCATGTAACTAGCAAATTGTATTATGAAATCTTTTTATTTTACTAGCGTCATGGCGGTCATTTGTTACTGTGGTTTATTACCTAAAAAATTGTATTTTTGTTGAAAGATTCTGTACATAAGTTTCTTAATCTATTCTTTTAAGACTTGTGTTATGAATAATAATTTTTCTTTTCAATTCATGTTTGATTTGGAGATGTTTGTAGGGTCATCATAGGCAAAGAATCCGCAACATGATAAAAATTGTGCAACATGAAAAACATCCCTACTGAGGCTTGCAAAAAAATTGCTTTAATTCCGCTCAACCCTGTGATGTTATATATATATGAAAAGCTCGACTGAGAAGAATTCAATAATGCATCTGTAACATGTGTGGGGTGCACCAAACTTTATTTTCTTGCATCAAAGTTTCAATATTTGTTTGAGATTTTTCAGGTACAATCGGTTCAATAACGTCTCAATCTATGCTATTTTTAAGTCCAGTTTTGGAATCCTTAGTTAATTTCCTGCAAGAAAATGTATACTTTTATGTATTTTAGATGAACTAGGTGTAAATTACAGATGTTCAAATGAAAAAACACACGGTTTATCTGGCGATATCATGTAACACCATACTGGCCCAACTCAAAACGCATGGCCATATCTTAGTTACTGTCATCAGCTATACAACAGTATCACATCTACGTTAAGTAAGAGTGACCAGTCAGTCAAACTATTCCAAATACTTGTTGAATTACCATGATCGGAAAGCTTTCTGTAATCATTCAATTTATTCCACAATGGAATCAAGTTAGCAAAAACAGTCTACTTAAACCAAAAGATAGTAGTTGAGTCACTGTTGTGAGTCAAGTGACATTATAAAATACTTGAGTTAACCTAATTAGTCAAGTTTCACAGTAAGCACACCCAGTCATACCCAACCACAATATACTTACTTATTGAGTAACAGTTATCAGTTACATAAAAACATTACATACACAATTTGATAAAAAAGTTGTAACCTTCTTAAGATTCTGCTGAGCTGTCCTCCTACACACCTCCCACCACCTCATAACTGCCTGATTTCACACCACTTCATTAACTGCTACAACTAAACTGGTATAGTCTCTGCTGTCAGTGTTGTAAATATATCTACCAATTCACCCTTCTACACCGGTACAGTTCCTACCAATTCACCCTTCTACACCAGTAGTTCCCACCTCTAATTTCTATTCCACGACACTTCTCCTCTCTACACTATCACCAATCCCAAGAATTCAACAAATTAATCTCTGTCACAGATTAAGGAGGAGGAGGGGGAGGGGGTGGTGCATTGATCAAGGATGCCATCTGATTACTGTCAATTGGTGGCGGTGGAGGTTGGAAGGTCGCTGCGGAAGTGGGAGCCTGCTGCACCATGGGATGATGCTGTTGTTGGGGCATCATCATTTGCGGCATACTGGGTACCATACCCATACCCATGGCAGGATGCATCATCATGTTAGGCCACTGGGGCATCTGTCCGGACATACCCATCATACCGCCGCCACCCATCAATGGTTGATTCTGAGGGACTGGTGCAGGGTTGGCTGCTGGTACATTTGAGGAGGAGGTGGTGGTGGCTGTAGCTGTAGAAGAAGAAGATCCACCACTGGACGACTGCTGCAGGGCTGCCAAGGCAGCTGCTGCTTGTTGCCATGGAAACAGAGGTGCAGCCGGAGCAGCTGTGAAGAGCAATGAGAAAACCCTTTTGTGTGAGGAGAGCCACAAGAGTAACCACAAGAGTAACCAGGGAATAATAGAGTTCAGAGTTTGTAAAGCAGTATGGAAGGCTCTAACTTGTTGTCTAATAGAAAATACTATGGTTCTTGGTTTACATAAAACTGCTTTACATCTTTGCAATATAATTCCCTATAAGTAGAACAAAGTAACATACAAATCCCAGCAGATTTCTGTATTGATTAATGTGTCCTAGAGCTAGTCAACAGACATTTATTAATGAAACCTGTAAGTCAAAGAGACAAGCAGGTAACATAACATTTAAAGATAAAGAAACCAATTTTTAATTCTTTGATGAAACACTGCATTATGGGCAGACAACATAGTACACTGAGGTTTCAACATGACCTTTAGTTTCTTACATCATTCTGGACATTGAATCTTTGGACAATTGCTTAGGAAAGATCCAATTTTAACATGAAAGATTAGAAACTACGATCAAATTTTAATTTGAAATAACAGATAAATCTGCACTGCAAAGAGAGAGACATAGTAACAAAGAATACACATTAACAAGGACAGGTTGACAGCTGTCTGATTCTTCTGTTAGTTTGTGTTTGGATTTACAGCAACGTTAGCAAATATATCAAGATGTCAACCAAAAATGATCAAGCTAACACATCAAGTCAAGTATGCAGTGATACAAGGTGGGGGTTGGAGATAAAGCCCTGGGACTGGAAGGGGGCCAGGAAAATCTGGGATTTAGGAAGAGTACAATAAAAGGGGGGGAGGGGCTCAGTGACACAAACAGTGGGACTTAACCTGGCTTTCAATGTCTCTGCCAGGCATGCCAAGAGCTACATCCCCAAATACATTGCAACATGGTATGCTATAACATGAATGAGAATACATCAAGTTATTCATGCAGGTACCTGTAGGTGCTACAGAAGTACCAAGACTGGTTGCCATGGACACTGACTGCTGTTGCCATGGAGCCTGAATGGGCACTGAGACACCACCAGAACTCGCGGCCACGTTACCAGCATCTGCGTAAGATTTTAAGATTTCGTTTTTGATGTACTGATGGAGTGACAGGAAACTGTTTTAGGTCTCATGCTTAACCACAAACCTAAGAAACATCCTCTTTTAGACTTAATAAGCCTCCTGGGGGAGGAAGGGGGGAGGGGGAAAGCAAACAACAACTTGGCTATAGAGTGGCAGTGATCCTTTCAAAACATTAATGTTTTAATGACACTTGATTTAATTTCCACAAGTTTTGCAAAAGGTTCACCCCTCAAGCAAAAACATTCATGTGAAATGTAGATTCAGGTTAAAGTCCAGTTTTAAACACCACTGTGTTAAAGCTGAACAGACTGATATTTCATTTGGAACTCTTTATCTAATTTAAAAACGTTTTCTTAGGAGAAAACTTCCCCAACCCCAATGGCATGGTGAGTTTCATTACTTGTTCATTTAGTGTCTGTACTTACTAATCATACAAATGGAAAAGGAGGTTGTTTCAGATGGTTTGGTGAAGGGTTATCATCTTTAGATGAGAGGGGATCCCTCTGTCAATGCAAGTTTTAAACTTGACAAAATGACAGTTGTAAGACATCTTCTGTTTACTACTTACTAGTTTGAGCATTATACATCTGACCTCCTGGTGGCAGGGCCGGGGGATTGGGGTCACTGGAGGGTGGAGGAGGGGGAGGCTGAGCCACGTGACTTGGTGGGGGAGGAACAGGTTGAGCTGATGAAATAAAAACAAGAATAAATGAATGCTTAAATTAATGTTTGAAGTTTAAATGTATTAACGAATGGACAATTACTTCATTTAAACTCCCCCTGGCTCATGAATTTAGTTTTGTTCAAGTTTTGCCGTTGTACGATTCCAGGTTCATAAATCTGTAGCAGTTTGGCAGTTTATCAATTAAATTTGAATTTAATAATTAAAAGACTGAAATAATATGGTTCTGTGGGCACAAAAAATGCTATTCATATTTGTTGCAATATGCCCACTTAGAACAATACACTGATCCCTAAATGTTCATATCATTGCAAACATCCTCAGAAACATTGTTAAGTGATAAAAATAATCAGAGTGTAACCACAACATCAGCATTCGAAAGCAACTTCTACTAGATGTAATAAGAATGGGGTTCTCAAATATACAGGACACATGGAAGAACATTAGGCCCACTATCTTGCAGTAGTCAGATATGATGGACTCTAAGGCCATAGTATTAAGCACCTTATCTGGTACAGCCTGCACATTACTGAACCTAGGTCTCTCTTACTTTAAATTGGCATTAGTAGAAACTTAATTGAAAACCTCTGTAATAGGGGATAAATAACTTTGAAAATGTTCCAGCTGGTATATATAGACTTCAGTTTACATATCATAATGAATAGAGTTTACAAACCTGTTGAGCTGGCAGTCTGAGCTGGTGTTGCCAGCAATCCCTGCGATGATGGGGCTACTGGTGGCATGGCTGCATTGCTCCATGGTGGAACGTTCATCATTGGGGCACCAGATGGTGGCGCACCCATGTAACCTAAGTGTGGCATTGGAGGTCGAGGCTGACCCATGTTGTTAGGTGGTCCCATGTTGTTAGGTGGTCCCATGTTGTTAGGTGGTCCCATGTTTGGGGGTGGAGACTGCATTAAGGGAGGAATTCCTCCACCGGGGCCTGGGGGTGGTGGACCTCTCGGGTTCATGGGTCCTCCAGGTCCCCCCATACCACGTGGTGGTGGTGGTGGTAAATCAGAACCACCAGGTCCTCTTCTACCAAAGGGTGGCCGTCTAGGAGGTGGTCCACCAAAATGACCTCCTCTGTCTTCATCCCTTTCCCTCCTCCATGAATATGGACTCTGACTCATCTGAAAAGTGAAAAGTTAAATAATAATAATAACAGGAGAGACATTTTCACACACACAGATGGGCAAAGTTTGAGATGCAGACCAAAAGCGTCCCAAAGTCTTCTCAAACCTCTATTTATGCGACCCACTGAACACTACACTATCAGCGCAATGCTTTCTCCAACCATATTTCAACTGAAACAATGAATTCACTGAATGGCATGAAATTTGTTGAGTTTGTAGACTGGGTTAAGCAGGTCTACATTGTCTTTGCAATAGGACATTTCAATGTAACAGATGGGAGCAGGACTTTCCTATCTCTAGTCTTATGGTTCCAGTATCATGTATTTTGATCATTTCTATCATGTGACTTGGAACATCCTGTAAGTATTATGACCCAAAGATTTCAATCAATTTATGTAAATAATCCACAATATTTGATAACTCAACCTCAATACCTTGTTACTAACTCCAGATATGGCTGGTCACTGACCTTACATACAGTATTGTAATGTAGTAAAGATGAAGTAGTATACCGCCACCTTTCTGTAATTAACTCTATGACAGTATTGGACGATCACGGACAGATTTGAAGATTAGAATATAGTATGTAGAGCATCATAACACACATCTCGTTTGCTCTCTGCTTCTTTGTTCGTTATTTATTCGAAACCCATCTAACACCGAAAGATATCACCATGGTGACGAGGATGGGATTCAACTCATATTCAACAAACGTTCCTGTCAGATATTAAGTTCGTTAACAGTTCCTTCATAACTTCTTCAGTGAGCAAACATCGCAATGTTCTTTTATTATGGTATGATGTTAACGGTGCCAAGGTTGGACCAAGATGGGGTAAGTGGTAACGGCGTTTTGAAAATTACTTAATCGCTATAAACATTGAAGAAGATGCACGTAAACGGGCTTTGATGCTGCACTATGCAGGACCCCAAGTATACTATATTTTTTACACTTTGCCAGACACTGGGGATGCCAAAGATTTGGACATAACCAAAGATGCCTTATCAAACTATACAAGCAAACTTTGGAGTTTTATGGTTATTTGTTTTCCCGGCAAGGATCTCTGCAGACCCAAAGAAAGTAGCATCCATACAGAATGCATCACTGCCTAAGAATGCGACAGATGCACATAGTTTTCTCTACGTGGTAAACTACTGTTCCTGGTTTATTCCAGACTTCACAACACTCGCCCAACCAATCTGGGAGCTTACCCACAACAATACCAAATGGTCATGGACAGAGCAACATCAAACAGCATTCGAGCAACTGAAAGCCCACCTAACAAGCAACAAAGTTATGGCTTATTTTGACCCCAGAAAGCAGACCGAGCTAGCTGAAGATGCCAGTCCGGTTGGAATTAGTGCAATCCTATCACAGAAGGGAAATGACATCACAATTCCTTTTCGCATACGCTAGTCACACCCTAACTCCCGTAGAACAACGCTACTTGCAGACAGAAGGAGAAGGTTTCGCAATTGTATGGGGATGTATGGGGATTTCCAATTGTATCTTTTAGGATCAAATTTCACGTTAATCACAGATATCAAACCATTTATGTTAATAATTAATCAACCTATGTCCAAATCCCCTGCGAGGATTGAAAGATGGGCGTTACGACTTCAATCGTATCTCTTCACGACTCAGTACAAGCCAGGAACAAGCAATCCTGCTGATTATTTGTCACGTCACCCATACCCCAACCTCACACTAGACAATGAACACAAACTGACTCGCGAAGCAGAACAGTACGTTAAATACATTTCTGCATCCTTATAAGCGCTAATATAAGCCTGTTATATATTGCTATGCTTTGTATATTCACATTTTAACATTGTGTTTTCTTACTCTGTTTTTTTCACCATCTCCTGCGTGTAGGAACAGTGTTTTTTATCGTTTTTTCTCAATATACTACAATTTTGTATACTTTTTTGAAGCAATTTTACTGAAATTAATTTTTCACCTCATTTGACCGAAACCAATTTGTTTATCATTTGACCGGGAGAAGGTCAGACTCTAAGATTTACTTTACATTAGTGCGATACCCTTCTAATTGATGTACTTTACATTAGTGCGATACCCTTCTAATTGATTCAAGCTTTGACCGAAGATATTTCACTTACTTCTTCGTTTCTATCTTGATAGCGCTGAGAAAATACGAAGTTCTTGACTCTTTTCTGAATTAAAGTAAATCAAAACTTCAAAAAAAAACTTAAAAGGACCGTTCTCTCTCAGAAAACCTTCAAGGACAATTCACTCTCAATAAAGCAAGGGAGGGATGTAATGTAGTAAAGATGTAAAGTAGTATACCGCCACCTTTCTGTAATTAACTCTATAGACAGTATTGGACGATCACGGACAGATTTGAAGATTAGAATATAGTAAGTAGAGCATGATAACACACGTCTCTTGTTTGCTCTCTGCCTCTTAGTTCATTATTTATTCGTACCCTTATCTAACACCGAAGGATATCAAACAAATCACCACAAAGTGCAACACATTCAGTGGTCTGAGATGTCATTATGACATGTGCTCTTTCAATATTCTTGATTTCTCCTTTTCCATTTCATAATTCAAGGTATAGCTGGATGAAGATCAATGGACTGTATCTTGATCAGTCCTTATCGGGTGACTAAAGCAGTTTTTACCTTTAGTTGGTAATCTTTTCCACAAAGTTAGATTTGCAATTGATCAAGTTAACTCACCTTATTGGATTTATTTTCCCCAAATGAAATGACTGAATCCACCCCATTCTGAACTTTTCATTGCGCAGACCACTTCTGTAAGTGTTTTTTTTATCACATCAACAAATATTGGAAAATACCAAAATATTGAACTTATACTTCTTTTTTAGATCACAGTGGAACAACCAACTTAATATTGTACATTGACATAGGATTTTAGCATTGAATCCAGCACTGAAAACTTAATCAAGATCAACTCAAAAAGGCAGAATGAATGATAAGAATCCCTCAAGCACCTGTTAAATTTCATCTCTTGATACTGTGGGGTGGAAGCTTTTAAGTTTTAACATACCAATGGACGTGGCCGATTAAATCTTGGTCCATCTCCAAATTGGGATCCACCCTGAAAATTGTCAAACGACGGAGGATTGCCCCGGAAATTGTTGTTGTTGTTGTAAGCTCCTCCTCCTCTATCTCCTGAGGGTCCACCAGGCCCCCCTCTGTTATTGCCCATGGAATTCCTACCAAAGGAATCCTGTCTATCGAAAGGCATCCTTTCGTCTCTGTCCTTTCCAGGGCCCATGCTGCTTGGTCCACGATTGTTCCCTGCACTGTCCAAGAGAGGTGGGGGCGCCCTTCCATTTTGAGATGCTGGCATCAGGGGTTGGGGAGTTCCTTGTGGGGGACCTGTACTTATTGTTGGCTTTGGTGGTGGTGGTAGGTTGTTTGGCCTGTTAGCCTGAGGAGGGCCCTCACCAAGTTCAGCCATAAATGACATATACTGTAAGATAGGATGATGAGAGCTATTAATGTAAGGTGAGATTATCAAGCTTCCTTGTATTATAGTTGTATCTGTAAATCACCTGATTACAAAAGTAACTGAAGAAAATGTGCTTAAGTCAAGAACGAGCAAACAGCTAAGAATTCCAGATTACTTGACCGATGCTAAGGTATAACCCTTCTTAACATTGATGACAACAGGGTCATTACTTAAAGAGGAATAACATCACAGCTCTTAAAAAGAACAAAGGTCAAATTCTGTGACACATATTGGCCCAGAAATGCCATATGTCAAAGAAATGTAGCTCATAGTTAAAACATATCATCTTAGAGCCATCTTGCAGGAATATATTAGATCTGTCATATTGTTCACCAAATATAATCTTGGCACATAAGAGTTAATGTAGCCTGTCCCAGGCTTTCAGCTACTATAAGTGTAGTTACATTTTGACCACTGCAGACCTCAAATGACCTTTGACTTCTGTTCAAGGCAATACCAAATGAGAATACATAAGGAGGCTCCTACATTACCAACTTTGAGATTCATCAAAGCTGGACTTTGGAACTAACCTCCTTTCACCACTGATGACCTCTCCGAACGCCATCAAAACTACTAGAAAGCTATTACACATCAACAGCTGAGGCTCATATAGAACGTACACTAAAGCTGTCCTTGCTGATTACAAGAAATTCACATTTGACCACTGCTGACCCCAAGGGAACTTGTTCAGTTAGCATGTTTACAAGGTTATCAGGTTAACCATTGATGACCTTTGACCATCAACAAAAATTACTGAAAGTAAGTACTCATTATGAGCACCAACCACTATCACAGTCACCAAAGCATAAGTTGTTACTTAAGCTTGCTTACATTTTTTCATGTTTTGGCCACATTCATACATAAATACACACACACACACGCCATCACCAGCTCATGGATTCCTTTTGCATGTAATACAAAATGCTCTATGGGAACAAATATGTGACACTCAGGCATCCATACCTCAGAGTCCATCTTAGCTCGTTCCAGGTTTCCACCTGCAGGTGGAGCTGCAGGTTGATTGGTGAACGGTGTGTTTATGTTAGCCTTCTCCCTGCAATCAGCTGTCAAATGGCCTGCTGCACCACAAATGCCACACATGACATTACTGGTGATATTCTGCTTCTCGGAACACTGCCAGGTCCGATGATCTGTGGCACCACAGTTGGAACATCTGCAAGAGGCACAAGGAAAGACATTTGAAGGCATTATAGAAATAAAACACCAAGAAAAGAACTTAAACGAAATGTTTCACATGACAGCAGGTTGCATTACAGAAGTAGTTTATATAGGATAGTATAACACTGTAGTAATATCATATGACAAGCACAGGAACAATCTGGCAATGATATTGGACTACACCTGCTTCTGTACTCAAACTGGTGGCAGTATTTATATATACAAGCACATGAATCCACCTCCATTCCACAAATACTATGTTTGTACTGATGTCTTTAATAATGAGGGTCAGGGAAATGGTTGTAAGTACACTGTTTAATACTTTTACCCCTCTGTACTAAGAAAGTTAGCCCTTTTCCATATGTACTACGAAAGTTTGCTCTTTTGGTTTCATCAGCCTTTTTTTTTATTTTTGAGTAGATGCTTTTCCAACAAACTTCCCTCTGTAGATTCTCTTTCTGTTTACTTTCATGATGGGACATTATTGGACCATCAATCAAAAGAGTGGACAGGTTGCTAATGCAAAGCATTCACGTAGTGCAATGTTCCACAGGGAGAATTTATGGCCCACAAGAAAACTTTAAAACTTCATCTTCATACAACATGGAATTTTGTCACGTCAGTCAGTGTTTGCATTAGGAGGTGCGATTGCAGGATTCCTGCCGTTTATCTTGAGGGTCCCAAGAAATATTTTCTTTTGGGGGGAATATCTCACAACATTTCCTGGTACTTCCCTCAGCTTGCACCATTACTGTAGTTATAAAAGTTGCCAATAACAAGCCAGATATAATCAAGCTTTGTTTATTTTTGTAAAGACTAATGTGTTGGGTCAAATCTTTCCAAAAAAAAACACTGGCTTGGTTAGTGTGGCACTGCACAGTGTGTATTTGTCCCGATGGTAGACCATGTGTACTGCACTGTATGTACTATATGTGTGCCAACTATCTCTGTACAGGCATATCAAAGTACATCTTACTACTAACATCATGAAAATCCCCCCCCCCACCCCACCTTCCCTTTGCAAGAAAATATTGTTCTGAAAATCCACCCCCCCCCACAAAAGAAATTGACTGGGGAATTCCCCCGTTTTAACGTCCTAGCACCAACACTGATTACAGTACTCCTCCTTCATGGTGTTGTTAGACTTACCTAAGCATATCTTCTTCTCTTAATGTACCATTAAGCTTAGCCAGCTCCCTCAGTTGTTTACGTCGGAGATCATTTTGGCCCTCTGGCTGCTCGATACCTTCCTTGATGGTCTGAGTGATCTGTTAAAGGGAATGAACAAAGCTTCTTCAAGCAACTTAGTTTTACGGTTGTCAGTGAGCTCAACCTTGTCAAGTGTTCCAGCTATTCACAACACAAATGCCAATTAAAAGTGACCAGAGGTCATGGCCTCAGCAGGTTCTTCTTGATTGTAGAAATGAATATTTATCAGCAGTATCACAATTTATGAAGAGGACTGAACCAGAACTTACAGGTACATGGTACTGAAGTCACTACTGGTTAACAGGTCTGAAATGGTTGAGAAGCAGCCATCATCAGCTCTTACAGGAGGGAAGGAGGAGGAGGAAGGAGGAGGAGGAGGGAAGGGGGGGGGGTGTAGGTTGAGTATATGACTATTCTTAACCAAGAATTTGATGTATCAAAATAAATTATTAGCATTGTCATAAGAAGTTCACACTTTTGGATGTAACATATTCTCTGCCCATTAATAACTGAAACAAATCTGCTAAACTTAAGAAGAAAGCCTAAATTATAGCCCTGTACCTGATCAACGGCCTTCTTGACACTTTCAGCATTACTAGCCGTTACCAGGGCATGGAGAGGTTCATCTTCACCCGGGAGAGGCTGGCCATCTTTTCGCCCCACTTTACCCTCTTTTATAGATCCTTTACCCCTAATCATGATCTTGGTACCTGTGTCCTTCTCCAGCTTCTTTAGAGTGTTGCCCCTAAGGAAATAAAGTACAACAAGATGCTTAAACTTTGTACATAGAAGATTCCTAAGTCCTGATGTAAATATAGAAAATAAAAAAATAAAAAAATTAATACTACATCATTGCAGCAGTTGTAGCTAGTATCTCAGATGTTTGATACCCACAGATGTATCTGTATCTAGCAACATTTGATGTTGGACTCCTCACACACCTTGGTAATGAAGGTGGGGTGTTGGCCCTGTTGAGGGGAGGCAAACTGTGCAGACAGTTTTATATGTAATAAGGTGGATCCACATACCACGTGTGAAATTTCATACAAATTGTTCTTTTACACATTTTAAAGTTGAACTAAGTCTTCGATAACAGCATCCTTAGAATAACTTTGTCCTTAGTACTGTACATGACTAGAACAGTCTTACAGTACAGTTAGCAGGCTATGTAAGGCTAAATTCTCTGCGAGAGACAACCGTACAAGTGCATCATTTTATTTAATTAGGTCATACAACTTACAGAACACTGTTCTAGTTTTGTTCAGTCATACCTAGAGATCAGAAGAACAGGCAAACAGCTAAATAGTGCTTATTGTCATTTTGTACAGAAGCCAAACCATACACTGCTTTTGCAGTCATTTTGTGAGGTCATACCATTCAATACTTTCATACATTCATTCATGCCCTTAATTATATACTGTATGTATACATCGGAACATGCATATAATTTATATAAACAGGATGCTAGAAAAACATTGAAATGTTTCTTCGAAGCTAGAGAACTTGAAGGAAAAAGAAAATGTCATGGACTGCTCGTTCTTACAGTACTTTGAACAGTTGTATCCTTCATAACAGCCTCCTTACAGAATTCAATCTGCTTCTAGAGTAACCGCACTAAAACCTGTTCTCACCTTGGCCCAATCAGAAGTCCGACAAAGTTGATATGGGGATGGTCATCTTGTGGAATCATCACCCGATCACTTATTTTCTGGACTGGAGGCCTATCAAATCACAGAAGGAACAGACAACAATATCGCAATCAGTAAAGCCCCAGCAAAAAGAAATAAGCATTTTGTATTTGCTACTATGTCACATCTAAGATGACCAAACTGTTAGCCTCCATCTCAAAGAGTTTTAATCACAAATCAATACTGATCATGAGAGGCATTAAAGTCTGAAGGGAACAAACTGTGCTGTCCAATTTACCAACTTACACACAGGAAAAGGATACATGCTCAGGCTTTCTTACAACAAAATTAAAAGCTGATTTTGGGGTTTGGATTTAACACAACCTGGGTAGTGTCATGATTGACAGTTATATATATATGAGAAATGGTTTGCATATGAAAGTGTAAAACATCACATGAAATCAATGGGGACACAGGTCTCTCTGGATTGGACATGAACAGTTTAATATTGTACTAATCAGGAACAGGCAAATAGTTTGTCACAGGGTTTGTGTCTCCTGGATAGGGTGAGATATAGGGGTGGGGAGAAGTTGCAGACATCTCTGTCAAACAGTCTAATAATAACAATGGAAGGGTTTGTGTTGTCTCATTTGACAATGGTCCTACTTGTAATCTGCTGGAGGCTTGTAGTCTTGGTTCAGGGTCAGGGCATCTTGAACAGCATTGTGGCGCTCTTCTTCAAGTCTCTTCCGGGTGCGGTATTCTCTCGTGTTCAGACGCTTGCCATTATGGTCATAGATTGGTTCTGGAGATGGAGACCTGTCAGGGAAAATGCAGAGAGACCTTGTGAACATTTAGGAATGCTAGCATCATCCTAGTAAACATTGTATGCAGGGGTAGGAGATAGGGAGGGGTGGAGATGGAGACCTGTCAGGGAATATGCAGAGAGACCTTGTGAACATTTAGGAATGCTAGCATCATCCTAGTAAACATTGTATGCAGGGGTAGGAGATAGGGAGGGTGGAGATGGAGACCTGTCAGGGAATATGCAGAGAGACCTTGTGAACATTTAGGAATGCTAGCATCATCCTAGTAAACATTGTATGCAGGGGTAGGAGATAGGGGGGGTGGAGATGGAGACCTGTCAGGGAATATGCAGAGAGACCTTGTGAACATTTAGGAATGCTAGCATCATCCTAGTAAACATTGTATGCAGGGGTAGGAGATAGGGAGGCGTCTACATGTATCGTCAGTATGATGAAAATATATGTCCGACTTCTGAATACCTTTTTACAAAATTTATAGACTGAATATTTATCATTTTTTCATGTGGAGTATATTAAAAGGCCCATAGGTTTTACTTCAATGTCAGATATCAGCCTCATTTGTAGCAGTATTTGAAAGTTTTGATAATTAATGTTGCCATGTCAGATGGGGGGACTGTAGATGGCTCAAGTGGCAAGACCAAATGTTGACATTTTTGTAGATCACCATCACAGATAAACCACAGAGAAAGGTTCAAACTGCAGTTTATTGCAAAACTGTGAGGGGCAGGGGTTATAAATTGATGTAATTTAATAAAATCAATACCATGGTGAACTAAACCTTGAAATGAAATATAATTTGATTACAAAACACTGAACATCAAAAAGAAAACCAAACTGAATCATTAAAAACTTTTATGAATATTTTTGTCTGATTTGTTCTCAGCAACCTGGCCCATAACATTTTCATTTTCCCTGTCACTTTTTAAAGTCATCCATATTGCTTCCAAATTCCAGCGAGCTAAACATAAAGTACTTTAGGTTCCGGCACTCCTCAATATTCTCAGGTAATGAAAGTGGCAGAGATGCTTCATGTAGTTGGAGCATGTCGTGTCCGTTATTTTTATTTTCTAGCATATTAGGTGAGAAATGAGGATGACCTTTTTCAAGTTTATGATAGAATTAGAATTTTTTAACTTGACACATACAATATGTTGTAACAGAAAGGGGAAAAAATGAAGAGAAATATAAAGTTTTGGTTAACTGTCTACCATGGAAAGCTGTAGGAGCAATAAATAAACAGGTTATGACCTACATGGAGGAGAGAACAAATCCTGTATGTGCAAGACACATGCATTATAAACATACCCTAAGGATAAAGACAACACACTCAAGGCCCAGAGTTACCTTTGTAATGTAACTGATGTATATATGAGTATACATATAATCATACAATAACTCATTAATAATCACATGGGACATACTCATTAACATGGGACATACTTATTAATAATCACATGTGACATACTCATTAATAATCACATGGGACATACTCATTAATAATTACATGGGACATACTTATTAATACTCATATGGGACATACTCATTAATAATGATATGGGACATACTCATTAATAATTACATGGGACATACTTATTAATACTCATATGGGACATACTCATTAATAATGATATGGGACATACTCATTAATAATCACATGGGACATACTCATTAATAATTACATGGGACATACTTATTAATACTCATATGGGACATACTCATTAATAATGATATGGGACATACTTATTAATACTCATATGGGACATACTCATTAATAATGATATGGGACATACTTATTAATAATCACATGTGCTGACAAAAGTAAAGTGAAACCCTACTCCAATAGATATACATCAAGATATACCCCAATTCTGAAGTCTGCTTCCAAAATTTTAAAGCAGCCTTTTGAACTTTTCATAATTTGGTTCTTGATAGTTCAGTCCTACAGTTTAACCATGTTGTTCCGTCTAAAGGTTATAATTATTGTGCTAGAATATGCTAGAAAGTGAAAGAATGGCCACTCATGTTCAAACTTCAACAAGTATAAATTTATTATGACCATTAAAGCCGTTCTGCTTGGCTGAGACATTAAATTGTATAACTGAAGACTCCTCAATATCTGTGAACAATTAGAAGAGACGCATAATTCATTTTTACCATGTTAAAATATTGGGCCTATACTGACCTTTAAGCAACACTGTCTGAACTTCCTTTCAAGTAATGAAGTGAAAGCTGCATTGTTATATTCCAATGTTTAAAAATTTAATTATATTTCCATAATTGAAGGTTTCTATGGGAGTAAGTCATTTTGAGGTTGGTCTCTTTAAACATTTTGTCATCAAGACGATTTCTTATGTCATTAGTGACGGTGATGATCACATCTGTACAAAATCACAGATATTATTACTTAATAATAATGATAATTATTATTACTTTAATATCCAAAAGCTGCTGCAAAAGGATGAAATTATATGAAATAAAATCTAGTTTTGGTTGCAGAGGACGAGTAGACATTGGGAGGGCCTGTAGAGGGGTGGGACAGGGATCACTAAAACATCTTGCCCTGTTGGACCATACGGCTCATTGACTTGGGACTCTCTGTAACTTGTGAATCTGTACCATATGGTTCACAAGTAATTTTCCAATACTACTATGTAGATTGGCAACACACTACCATGTAGATTGGCAACAATTAACTATACATTGTTCAACTGTTCCATTACCACTCAATGTGAACATGTATACTCTCAAATACGTCCCCAAAAAAAGGCAAACGAAATGACACCCATAACACAGTAGTGCTGTACTGCTGTAGAAGTAAACATATTTGATTGGTAAGGGCAAAAATTGGTTAACAAAGCTGTGAAAATGAAGAGATTGTTAACAGGAGAGACTGTCAGAAATTTAGGTCAGAAGTGCTGTGCAGTATTAGCCAGGATTTAAAATCACTGCTTAACACTGGCTTTGGAATAGTACTTCACACTACGAGTACAGGTAAATCATTTTAAAATGAAGACATTTAATAAAATCTTTGGTTGTTCAGAAATGAAGTTCAAACCACCTTTACACTTTCCCTATTTTGTCCATTTGTGTTATTTAAATGATAGATGTAAAATTTGATTCGGGGAAAAACTTTCAAACAGCCAAGAAATTATTGGTAAAAATGAGAATCAAATCAGTAACTTAAGGAAAACCAGTCCAATACTCTACCAGTCTGGGCTATTCAGTCCCTTGCTTTAAATCCCTGTTCAACAACTCTCTACTTTTTCTTTTGTACCGGGCACATGGGGAATACAATTGGGAGGGGGGTGGGGGGGGGGTGGAGAATAGAGGTGAGAGAAAGGTGAAGTCTTTTCAGTTGGTAGAGCACAAAACATGTATTCCTGAGACACTCACTGCTTGAAATTCTTTTCTAGCTACTATTTCACTCTTTTCTCCTCAAAACTTAATATTTGGTGGATTTATGTTTTAAACATGAAAGGACAAAGGAAAAGATAAAAGAACAGGTTATATAACAGGCCTGAGCAAGCATTCACAATTAAAGTGTGGGAACCATGCGAAGGCAAAACACTTTAATTTTCCTAGAAATTTGACAATCTTTTCTTTTAACAGAACCACCATTTGATGATGTTAACTACTCATTGAGAATGCCTATATCTTCTCTTGTGATCTGAGATCCAACCAAACTCCATGATTACTACTTAACCATTCAGTTATTAATGATATCAACAGCTGGTCTATCATGACACACCACCCTAAAGGATGTTGCTAATGAATGTTACAGGGTATCTGATAGGTATATAATATACTACTATATAATACTGTACAGTGTGTATTATATGTGTGCTATACAATGTGGTATTATATAATAAATGTTATATAATAATGTGTGTATTATATAATTCTAGTGTAACAAATGTTATATCAAAGCTCAAACAGAAGGAAATATAGTGATAGAGAGTCTGTGTAACTACTGGTAGATTAAATTCCTGCCTGCATACCTACTTCCATTCCTGCATACCTACTTCCATTCCTGCCTGCATACCTACTTCCATTCCTGCCTGCATACCTACTTCCATTCCTGCCTGCATACCTACTTCCATTCATGCCTGCATATCTACTTCCATTCCTGCATACTTACCTACTTCCATTCCTGCCTGCATACCTACTTCCATTCCTGCCTGCATACCTAATTCCATTCCTACATACCTACTTCCATTCCTGCCTACATACCTACTTCCATTCCTGCCTGCATACCTACTTCCATTCCTGCCTGCATACCTACTTCCATTCCTGCCTGCATACCTACTGTCATTCCTGCCTACATACCTACTTCCATTCCTCACTGCATACCTACTTCCATTCCTGCCTGCATACCTACTTCCATTCCTGCCTGCATACCTACTTCCATTCCTGCCTGCATACCTACTTCCATTCCTGCCTGCATACCTACTTCCATTCCTGCCTGCATATCTACTTCCATTCCTGCCTGCATACATACTTCCATTCCTGCCTGCATACCTACTTCCATTCCTGCATACCTACTTCCATTCCTACATACCTACTTCCATTCCTGCCTACATACCTACTTGCATTCCTGGGGGGTTGGGGGTGGAGGGGGACAACTCATTGATTTCAAACACATTTTATGATATAAGAGCTCCATGAAGTTCGAGTGTGAGGGGGGGGGGGGGTT
>JAIPMN010000919.1:55043-65518 GCA_020650975.1 Apostichopus californicus | reverse complement strand
TGAAATATGTAAATTACTCTCAGGAATATCAGCTCAATCCAATCATGATTTGATGTTATCCTTGAGTCCATTATTCAGATGATGAGGCAGATTCCCTGCAACTCTCCATTATGAAGGTAAAACCTTATATATTAACCAACTGCCACTGGGTGTCCATTTGAAAGTTTCAAACACACAAGTGCATTGATTAAAACAAAGACTTTATTGCTGTGGTTGCAGGAACTGGATTTCAGTCTAAGAGTCACCCACCAGGTTCATCTTTATCACAGTATGCTTACTGTGGCCTCTTATGTGATAGGGAAGCATATGGGTGGTCAATGAGCACCATTTGCTTCCTTGATTCCAAGTGAACCTTATCAAGGACCGTGCTTCTTTCCTTTGGGGCTCTTCGTCTTTTGGGGTTAAATGTGTTAAAAGGTGTATCATACTGCATCCCCCCCCCCTAAATTTGCATTTCATTGGAATGCACAGAAAGTTTTGCTTTTTGATCAAATACCAGTTAACACTGAACTTTCAAAATGGATCAAGTCTTGCTTTAAAACAGTCAAACCAAACTGTGCATTGCCCAGGCTAGGCCTATGCAATATTTTGAACATTTCTTAATCAATGGCACTTAAGATAATTCAGTGACCAAGACAAGAGTCTAGGGTAGTCTTTGCAATAAGCATAACTAAGTCTAGGCTACCAGTTCCATAATTAGCCTTGGCCTAGTGATCTATGAAATGTAGCCTAGGCCCCTGCTATTTTGATAAATTATAGCTGACTGCATCCAAACTTCAAATTAAATCAAGGCCTAGGCTATACTTTTGAAGAAGAAAAAATTAAGTTGATTAGGCTAGGCCTATGCTGACAATTAACATTTCAAACCGAGACCATACACCAATATTAACAAAGCCCATTGGCACTTGTCTATGGCATACTAAAAGGGTATATAATTAGGCCTTTATGTTTACACAACCCACAAGTAGCCAATGGGTATAGGCCTAGCCTATTTTGATTGCCTTAGGCCTGGTCTGGGCCTATACTGTGCCATATTATGTAATATGCTATCACAGTAATAGCAAGAAGGGCCCAGGCCTAACTAAGCACAGGCTTAACTTAGGCTTCGGGCTTAACTTAGGATAAGGGCCTTACGTTATGCCTAGCCTACCATTTTACTTTAAACTGAAAGTTATAAATTTTAGGCTAGGAATAGCCTAGGCCTACAATAACTAGGAGTAAGATTAGGAAGTAGGATAGCTATATGTGCGACTAAGACTGTCATGCATATGACTAGGAGAGCTGGCATAATGAAATCGAATTTGTGGATCGTAATTAAAACGAGAGAGAAAAACCATGAACGTAATTACAAATTTAAAAACCAGTCTGAACGTAAAATTCTCGCATTGCTTGTACGTTACTCGTATTATACTAGGGCCTACACAAAGTTTTTTTTTGTTTCCATTAGATCTCCATCTTGTTCTTTCTACTTCCAAAATTCTTCTTCTTTCAAGTTCTGTCGGAAAATCAAACAACAAAATCCATGTTGTGACCGATTGCAGCATCCCCAGATAAGACATTTCTTTGATAATTTCGTACTTTTTTCGTGTTCACAAACGATCGTTTGTACACTGTGAGTATGCGTGTCGCCTGCTATAAAGTTTTCAAGTGGACCTATTTTACCGCAATGTGGGCGTTGTCCCTCTCGACCAATCCAAATCGGTTACATGGTTGGCCAAACTCTCTCTATATACGGCTCTGATGACTATCTAAGCGGAGCGCCACCACGGGTTGGCGCGCAGCGTACAAGAAAAATTTCGTCTGGCAGACCCCTCAGATTGCAGTAAACGGCACTTCCCGTGCTTTATGGCAGTAAGCAACACCCCTAATATTGATCAAAATTTCCGGCAATTTTTTATTTTGTGAAATATTCTCGAAGGAAGTGATCGCCATTTATTCCTCAGTTTACCAATCCCTCGTCTCCCAGAAGCGCCCAAAATTTAAGAAATCGAAACATTTTTGTGTTGGCTGATCCATGATCGCCGCCCATGCCCGTGAGAAGTGGTGACTGGGTAAAGAAAAAGCTATGCCGTTATTATTATTCATTTTTTTTCAAAACTACCTATCAGATCATGATGAAAATTTATCCTGGTGGACCTTTTAGCGAACTGATTGCATAGCTTAAGAAGAAGTTCACATGGAGTTCCATAATCTCTGTTCACTACATTTATCTTAACTTTCCGAACTTTGTTACAGGCTTAGAAAACAATTAAAAAAAATTGCCATTTTTTCATGGAAAATTGACTGACTTTGGCAAAGGTAACGGGTTGCACTTGCTCTGGGACTACGTATATATAATATTGTTCAACGATGGCAGCGTTGATGGCACATTTGGTTCATTAGTTATCAACCAGTAATTATTTAACTGTTTCGATTGACTGAATACCAACAATTTACAACCATTGACCAAGCAGTCACCAGAAGCCCCATTCCTCGTAGGCCCTACAAGAAATTCAGTTGCTGACACTGTTCGAAAACACTTTTTTTTTTAAATTATGACAAAATTTTATGACACCTTTGACAAAATTTGGGGGGCCTGTGCCCCCCCCCCGGGCCCCAATGGGCACGACGCCACTGATCCGGACTGCCGCGAACGTACGTTAAAAGTGCATCGTGCTCAGTGCTTCCACTCAAAATTTGTTTTTCCCGAAATGGAATCCAAAATTTCCCGAATCGGCTCGGTATTTCCTGAAATTTCCAAAGTGCCGTACGGCTCACCCTACCCAACACCTACATTTTTGTATACAAATAATTTTCACACTTCGAGACTTCATATGATTTTTTTTCTTTTAATTTTTTCATCACGCATGGGGCCCTTTCCCTCGAACGCGGTAAAAAAAAAATTCAGGATTTTCAAAAAGGGGGGGCCCGGGCCCCCCGGGCCCCCCATGGATCCGCCCCTGATTATAAACCATCAATAAGTGTCACAAAATATATTTTTTAACACGAAAATTATTCACGGAAATATGAACGTCTAAAGTTAATAAGGATAATGTAATTGTAGAATTCCGCTACTCACCAATAAAAAAGACAAAACATAGTTACCCCGAATACGAAATCTAAACACAACTACATTAAAGTCACATTATCAATTAAAGCTGCGGTTGGTTTGGATTGCTCAGACTATCTAGCAGCCCTATATACACGATCGTTAACGAAAAGATGAGGTACTTGCAACCTAGCGAGGCGAATGGGAGTTCAATTTCGGGATGGGG
Organism: Apostichopus californicus; assembly: GCA_020650975.1. Lineage (NCBI taxonomy): Eukaryota > Metazoa > Echinodermata > Holothuroidea > Aspidochirotida > Stichopodidae > Apostichopus > Apostichopus californicus. The sequence goes on along the minus strand of JAIPMN010000919.1, from coordinate 62,264 downwards.
TGGAGAGAGGGAAGGGGCACATACCTCGAGGAACAGTGGAACATGTGACTTTGATATGAGGGGACAACCAGAAAGTTACCACAGAACTTTCCGACAAAAAGGATATTTTGTGCATTCCGTACCAGAAATTCAAACATTTGTTTGTTTTGCAACTACAGCGCACTTCTTAATAACATTGTCCTGTTAAGTTAACAATTAATATGTTGATGTAAATCAATGACTAAATACCAGTCGGTACAGTTCTTCAGATGTGACGTAAATGCGTTGACATTGATGACAACATCTGAAAGTCGGATTGAAGGGTAACAGCAAGGCATGAAAGACAACACAAGATCCATTTCATCTTACTACGTCATCGGTCAGCTGGTCAGTTACAACACACCTTGTTATTATCTCCTGTGTCGAAAAAGACATATAAAATAAAAGAGTATGATCAGTTGTAAAGTATATATGGATTACATATCTGACAATGCCACTGTCTTAACTAAGATTTTCAGAATATGAAGCGGTGTGGTAAGATGTTTTGTTAAAATAAATTTACATATTTGATAAAAACTAATGTTTACCATTAAAAAACACTACTCAAGCTTCCATCAACTATTATGCTCTCTTTCCATTAATTTAAAAAAAAGTGAAGATGCTTGACAAATCCGGAAATAACCAGAGCAAACATTCAGCTGTTTATAATACACATTCACGGAATTTTGTTTAAAAAAAGAAGCGGTTTTCATAAAGCACTGATTACTAACAAGACTGACTTTTCCTTCTCATGAGTGGGGTCGACCAGCTATAAATTAAGTGCCCTCAACTTTTCATAATGCAATTACGGCAGGCGTCGTGTTTACATTTTAATCCAGATGCACAGTAACGTTCATACAGTGTATCAATTTGTAAAGACTTCATTAACAGATTTCGTCTGATGTCTTTTAAAAATTTGCAATACCATGCAGTTATAAAAGTAATAAGAGTTACCAAAAAAAAAAAGGAGCCAAAAAATCACTACATTTTCAGAAAATTCCATGGAATAGGTTATTTGCTTTCTTTTCACACTTTAATTTAGAAGAATATATAGATTGGGCATCTGGGCCAGAGCCAATCTTCCACAAGAGTTTGCCCTGTCCACTATTTTCCAGCGCTACGTAATTTTAAACCATTTATGCCAACCATGCAGTTTTTATGTTACTATATTGTGATATTTATTTACTTTGTAAGAAATGCTGCATATTCTTACTGTATAGAAACTTGTGAATTAAATATGGGCTATCACATATAGAACATCAATAACATTACTTTGTTGCATGATTGCCTCTTACCGGAAATACATTTCCTCGACGACATCACCATGAATTCCTCTACATTTCGATGTAATAGTTATGGAAACAAGCCCAGAAAATCATGTTAAAACTATTCGTTCCAAAAGTGTAGACACAATTCCATATCTATTTTCCGTTTTGAATCATCCCTATTAAGGTAAATGAATTCTAGGCATTTCTTATCACATGTCGAACATCTCTTAATAATTTAAGATAGCCTAAACGTTTTCAAATTTGGATATCTAATTTTAGATTTTGAATATTCCGCAGCAATATGCACGTAGCTAAAACAAATTGAAGTTTGGATATCTCTAATTTCAATTTTGAAATAATATTCTGCAAAATAGAAAACAATTTTCGATATTGCAAAATGCATTGTGGATATCTATAATCCAAACATCATAATTTTAGACATTTGATTTAAATATTTTATGTTGTTGTTATTGGGGTATCTTTAAATTAATCATGGATAGGTCTACCTCTAACCCAGTTTGGTGTATCCTGCCCCAATTGACCAACTATTGGATATCCGGATAGAATTTTGGATCTCATTTGTAAGAGAGGCCTTACCCATAAATGAAGTTTGGATATATCTCGTATGAAATTCTGACATATCAAAGTGGTAACCCAATGTTAAGCTATGGTTTGGTCCGAAGAAAATCAATTCCTCGATAATCACAGAACATATAGCGTAGCTCTAAATAATTTCTTATCAGAGAAGAGATGACATGTGACGCCCAGAAAATATACGTCAACGATATCAAAATTGGAACGAGAAAAATATCGCCGCTGTTTTGACGTTTTCCTTCTGTGTCCCATTTTCCACAGAAAACTGACTGTAGTGTTGGTGAGTATCCAACAGCCAGTGTACTTATGTTACATGTTAGTCTTTAAAGGGTGTGAAGACTCGCGCAAAAAGAAACGTCTAATGCCGGTAATTTGACCTAGTTTCGAATGAGGTGTAACAGAAGTGTTAAACACCACCATCGATCCCCCAAAAATATTCACACAGCTTGCTATACCGTCGGTAATTAGACACTAGTGCAGTCAGTACATACAGCTGCGGTCAATACCCACAGCACAGTATACAAACGATACAGCGATGGATGTTATGTTACTGACTTGGGTGGACATATCAAAGAAGAACATAACAAGTCTCTGACTTCAACGTATATATATTTACAATAAATAACATAAATATAACGAGCACAGATACATAACTTAGATACACAAAGTAGGAAAGTGAAGTGGAGGCACACGCCTCGTGTACTGCTTATATATCACTGGTTGGACACTTATGTCCACTAACATCAGGTTCTCTGAATGTGACATTTCTCTCCCCTTCTTTAATATACCTACGATTTCTTCTAAGTACACCTCTTGATGGGGTTTCAATTTCATAAGATCTTGGTTCGGGCCTTTGATTGACCACTTTACCTGGATACCATTTGTCTTTATCCTGGTCTTGAAAATAAACATTTTGCCCTGGGTTTAAGGGATTCAACATCTTAGCATTTCTATCATGATAATACTGATGCTTATCCTGCCTTTCTTGCAAACGATTTACAACTTCGTCTCTGTCAGGAGATTTGTTACTTATTCTTGTGAGCAGATTTGACCTGTACTTTCGACCATTTAAAAGTTCAGCAGGAGATGGCAATTTTGCATCTATCGGAGTACATCTGAGTGCAAGTAAGGCTAGGTGAACGTCTGAGTTTGTTTGTTTTGCTTTACAAATAGCATTTTTAACATTTTGAACCTGACGTTCTATAAAACCATTTGACTGGGGATATCTGGGGGCTTGACGTAATGTGCTCAAAGAGCCATTCCTCCGCAAAGGCCTTGAAAATACGACTAGAGTACTGACTTCCATTGTCAGTTATCAGCTTTTCGGGAATGCCAAATTCTGAAAACATTTCCTTTAACAACTCGATAATGTTGCTACTTTGCGACTGACCTTTTGATATTACCTTGACAATAAAAAATTTGGAGTAATAGTCGGCCACAAGCAAATACTCTATGCCGTTAATGAAGAATAAATCTGACCCTAACACCTGCCATGGCCTTGTAGGAATTTCATACTGTTCTAAAGGCTCATGTGGTAACGATCTGCCATTTTGTTGACATACTATACATTGTTTAACCATGGATTCAATATCCTTGTTAATATTGTTCCAATACACACACGTTTTGGCACGTAGCTGACATTTGATTATGCCTTGATGACCAACATGTATCTGGTTTAATATATCAGGTTGCAAGCTAAGAGGAATTATAAGCCTACCATCTTTCATGATGACTCCATTTTCGATCGATAATTCGTCACGAAAAGCCCAATACTTTTGCAATGACTTTGGGATCTGTTTTCGTTTCTCAGGCCAACCTTTAAGGTTGCTTTTTTGTCATTAACACATGTGTTTAGCATCGCAAAAATTTCACTGTTACTATCATTGTTAATATTGTCAACTTTCATCGAACTTAATAGTATTTGCTCGATTTCTAGGTTGTCATTTTCATATCCTTTTGGATTAGGTATGTCTGACGATCTGCTCTGAGATTTAAATCTAGCATTTCTTTCAGGCCTAAACATACTGGATGACCCACCATGGGTTTCGTTCTTTTGTTTTAGTCTACACACTGATTGCCAATGATTTGGTTTCTCACAGTAGTTACAATTAGTTCCAAAGGCAGGGCATTTACCTTTGTGGGGGTATTTTAGACCACACCGGTTGCATTTGCGATTACTCCCTGTTCTTTGTTTTTGCAGAAAATCAACACTCTAATCTAATTCAGTAGTTGCAGATGCAAACTCTTTCATGTGTGCCTTAGTAGCTTCGTAGGTACGGGCAATATCTCATGCATCTTCTAAAGTAAGTTTCTCATCTTTGCTTAATAATTTTTCTTGGACACTCTCATGGGGGGTCCCCAGTATTAGTTGCTCAATTAGTCTGACTTTCGACTCTGCACGATCAAATTTGCATTTTTCTGCCTGTATTTTGCATCGTGTTATAAATTCATCCACGTTTTCCGATTGGTTTTGCCTTAATTTTTGTAATTGGTATCGCGCCAAGCGATAGTTTGTCTTGGGTTCAAAGTGTTTTTTGAAACGTTTGAAAATTTCTTCTGGATTTTCTTTAGTGTCTTCTTGTCCCATCCACAACAGTAGGTATGTTACTTGCTCTTTTGGTGATTTTGATGCCAGAGGGCCTGTGAATATCAATTTACAGTAACTCTGAAAATTTTGAAATGCATATGGTAAATCATGTGATCACTAATCAAATACGGGTGGCGTGATGCCAGAGAATTCGCCCATATTGTATGGTCGCAAGACGCAACAGCTTACGAATACGTAAATAAGTAACTCACCAACCTGATACATTTAAATTATGACATGATAATTACTGCATCAGTTTGTTTGAAATTAGCAGTTAGGAGTATATACTCCGAATCGTCCAATGTTATACAGTAGGCTAGGCTTCGTCCTCCTATGCAGCGTACACTGTGGGGATTGGTTTCCGTGTACTGCTTATATATCACTGGTTGGACACTTCTGATTGGTCTACTCGAATGACATGTACACGTAACGTTTTTACATAAAGTTATGTAACATCACATCACAATGGACATCTCAGGTCTAGCTAAAGATAACAATTAAGGTATCACGTTTCATTACTGTCTGCATTTTGTAGCGACACGAACAAAACGTCACTTGCAAGCAACAGAAAGTTAACTTTTTCAGATGGCCGCACGCGGTTTGGGGGGAGTCTTCAATGCCTTTAATGTTAGTAATTGAACGCTGGTACTCTGATTTGCTCTTCAAACTGAGAATTTCACGTTGAACGCGTTGCAAGTCTGTGTCGATCGTTTGTAATATACTATCACAATGATATGCCTATTCCCTAGGCCTAGCTTTCATGTGATCATCTTAACTACGTAAAATCAGGCCTATATATGCTATATACAAGCGTGTAGATTTTATGTAAGCAGGCCTAATCGATTTACTACTTTGAGCTTATAGATGTTGCCATGTTCTGGTATGAGGGCAATACATTTTCGTTTCTCTGATATTAGCTTGATACTGGGGATAAGCAGAAAACTTAAGTGGCAATTTAAGAACTGCTTTCAGGGGCATATCCAGGTAACCAGAATGGATTGTTTTCGTGGTGTAACACGAGCAGCTTTCTTCATGAATCTGACGTAATGTATAGTGAGGGTGTACAACATACTTGATCTTAGTTAAGCAGTGTGATGTGACAAACAATAAATTCACAATATCACAGTCTGTCCTGAATGACCAACAGCAGGCTTATTGTACTAAATGTGATAAATCAACATATATTAAATATGTTGAAGTATTGTGTAAAATATGGTTTTCACAAGTTTACCCATGGTGAACTCAAATGACATTTGACCTACGCCCACAACATAAGGCTTCTTGTACTCAATGTGGTACAATTACATACCAAATATACAATCTGTCCAAGCTACTCCTGGGATATTATGTTTAGGAACGTGCGTTTAGTGTAGAGAGACAAGTAAGAGGGGCCTGAAGTAACTGTTTGGCATTTGTTGACTTCAAATGATCTTTCTGACCTCCACCAAATTCATATGCTTATTTTACTCTATGTTATACACCTTCTTACCAAGTATGAGATCTGACCAAGCTTCCAATATTGAGTTATCATGTTAACAATTTGACCACTGATGACCCCAAATGACCTCCACCAGAACTTATAAGCTTCTTGTATATAATGTGGTACTTCTACAAACCAAATATGATGTCTGCCCAACCTATCCTCTTTGAGATATTGTGTATACAAGGTTTTTAAAATTTGATCTCTGGTGACCCAAAATGCACTTTGACCTCCACAAAAAACAAGAGGCTTCTTTTCCTTAATAAGTCTCTTCTACATACAAAATATGAAACCTGTCCAAGCTACCCTACTTGAGATATCGTGTTTACAAGCTGGGCGTCACAAACACGCACATGAATGCATAGGTTACGATTACCAACGAAACCAAAAAGGAAGGGGAGCGGTCACGAGATCTGCAAAGGCTAACTTAAAGTGAGGGAACATAAAGTTTTAGGCACATTCAGATTATAAAATAGGACTACATATAAGGTAATATGGTAACTGCATTTGATTTTGAAAACAAGGGGGGGGGGGGAGTCCACTGGCCCCAAATATTCTCCCATGTCATAGTTGTCAAACCAGACTTTATTCCCCAACCTCCTTTAAAGTATTGTACCTCACCGGAGTCATTCATATAATGTATTGTAATCCTCTGCATCTGATAATACTTTGCAGGGTAAGAACTGCCAGAAAACCTAGCATTCGAACATGTTTTATGCTCAAATTTTCAGTAACCGATGTTAAATCAATTTGGGTAAGTGAACAATCATACACACTTCTCTTAATCTATAAGTGACTGATTTAATTAAGTGTCTAGGCCTGTTCTTGGCTTTTTTTAAAATGATATGGTGCATTCTTTTGTCTGTTTGGGTGCTAAGAATATTAACGAAGTAGTTAAAGTAAGAATGGCAACCTTGCAACTACCATAATGTAAACTGAATTGTTTTGCATCCCCTGGACATTTAAACTGAACCATTTACTGCCTCACATCTCCTGTGAAAAAATGATAGTAAGTTACCAATAGAATACAGAATATCATCATGCATGCTATATCACTTAAACTGGTGGAAGACAATCACAGATCCCTTATAGAACTCAAGCCTCAAATCAGATTTCGTAGAATCCCCATGTCCAGTTTAAAATAAACGTTTAAAGTTTATGCACCAATCAAGTTGTTCCACACAGATGTCCCTTATGATAGACTGAAGTACAGCATTAAAGCGAAGTAGCAACGCAGGCGCGGATCCAGGGGGGGGGGTCCGGACCCCCCCTGC